>JAYEVE010001177.1:0-57269 GCA_036346375.1 Guadua angustifolia
TTGTGCTCGCCATTTAGCACACTTCCTTTGGTGTGCCGATAGAGAATCATGACAAAGCCTTTACAATGCTCTATCTTAACCCAGTACTACTCACTGAGATTTCAACACTGATTGGCTGAACTGCCACAACAGGGCTCCCCTCTTGCGCCATGTGAGTTAATCCGTGAACTCGGGCTCACACCACCAAAGCAGTATTAAAGATAAGACATTGCAAATTAATCAGCTAGGCTACTCCATAACAGACATGTGGACGTTGCACGGTTGACTCAGGTTAAAGGCTCGCAAGGTTAAGTCCTTAGGGTTGATCAAAGCAAGACTTGCACATACCCTCTGCCCAACGGGCCCACCCAGGCATACTTGCCCTTGCCACTTGCTCCGATGTAAATTATAACCTCCCAGTTGATTACCAAGCACCACGTGTCATCAACAATTCAATATCGTTGCGTGACATCCATTGCCACAACAACTCAATCTCATCGTGTGACCACACATGACACACAAATTCATAACATTGTTCCATATTCCATTAGTCAAGATTATTTATCAACGATTCAAGTACATGTGATGACGTGGCATGGCTAAGCAATCTAATTCGATCTAACCATCCCATGTTGATTTAATTATTGATCAACTATAGTAAACCTTTATAGGGTGACAATAGATCATGGCATACAATCGACAAGGTAGGGTGTAATTCAAAGGGTATGATACCTAAATCCCAATTTAGTTTGAAATCATTTATACACTTGAAATAATATGCAATAAGGTAAATCAAAATAGCAATTTTGCAAAAATGGGTTCAACATGATCAAAGCACAACTTGCCTTAGGAAAACCATTATCCATGCTCTGGACCTTGGTCTTGAGTTGATGAATCTTCCCCGGATGCGTCGCACAATTTATCGTCCACACGAAACGAAAGGGAATGCCAAATAAATACCAAAACAGAGGGCAAACAAACTCTAAAAATCAAATAAAATTCACCAATAGATAGATCTCATTTTTACAAATTTTTAGAAATTTGAATCACCTCAATCGGAGTTCGTATGAGGGAGAACGAGCTCTTGGAAGATTCAAATTCCTGAAAATTCAGAAAATTGGAAAATCAATAATATTCCGAATTATTTTATAAAAGACAAATCGCTTTATTGCGTCATGGTGACATCAGCCCTAGGCTCGGATCGGTGCGATCTGATGCGCCGCTCTAGATCCAACGGCCACGGCTTACTCTACAATGTGGCAAGATCTGGAACGCCCAATTTCAATCGAACGGCCGACGCTTACTTGAGCGAAGCACTGTCCACCGAGGCGACGCAGCACGATCCGAAGTGTTCACGGAAGATCCTACGGTCGACGTTTAACCGAGGCGCTTACTACTCCCGATGCGACGTGGCTCGATCTTCAGCGTCCCCTAGAGATCCTTCGGTCGGCGAAGCTCGAGCTCGGCGATGGCGTTACGGCGAGAAGCCTTGTCGGACTTGGGGACGATGACACACCCGACAGCGCTCCGGTGGCTCTCCGGCGACAAGAGGTAGAGGAACAGACGTGGCGCGACGAGAGGAGTTCGGGTTTGGCTTGGACACGGCGGTTGGCGGCTTGTCGACGGCGCAAAGCGACGAAAACGACGACGGCTTCAAGCAGCAACTCCGGCGAGGTCTTCCGGGCGCTCTGGTGAACTTCGAACAACGGCGCCACAGCAACAGAGGCGGCGGCTTCTGGGGATCCTCGGGAGGGGCGCGGGTGCTTTAAATAGGCCTCGGGCGACACGTACGGGCGCGGGACTTTACGGCGGTGGTGGCGGCGACGGATTCCGAGTTCACATTGAGACGACGGCGAACGACCCTCCGATCTTGATCTGGCGGCCACGGAAGAGACCAGGCGCGGCACGATCTGAACCGATTAACGCATCCAACGTCCAGGATGAATTAGGGTGTTTATTTGGCCCGACGTACGGTGATCGCGTGATTAGGATCCGACGGCTACGGCCTCTAGGGTTTCGCGGAGATATGGATTGTTGGATCAGAATCCAATGGACGACGCGGGATTTTCTAGAACTTGGGCCGAACGGCCAAATAGTACTCAGACTAGCGTGCACAGTGCTGGGCTTCGGCCCAGTACTGTTCATGGAGAATTTTCTCGGGTTTTTTGATTTAAAATATTTAGGGAAAATAATTTGATTTATTTAAGGCAACAAAAATACTAGGAAAAATCCCATAAAAATATCTAAAATACTTTGAGACATTCTGGACTCAAATAAAATATTTTTGGCAAAACTTTATTTAAACTTATCTATTTATAACTAGTTTTTGACAAGAGACAATATACTTAAATTTATAATAATTCAAATAAACCCCAGAAAAATCCAAATAAATCCAGAAAATTCACAAAAACACAAATTGCAAATAAACACTATTAACTAAATGAAAAGGGCCAAAATTTGGGATGTTACAGTACATAAAGCACTCAACAAGTTGTGCACAGAATGCAATTCTAACATAACTATATGCAAGGCTTATTCCAAAGGAATGGTTAACAATGGCTATTTGCAGTAAAGCAGCATTATGAATAAGTACAGTATATAGATTGAAAAGACAGTAAAAAAACAAATAACAATAATAGATAGATTCAGCGTTTCTCAAGTAAACCAAGTTTCCCATCCTAAGTCAAGATTCAACCTCCCATGGCAACCTACCATCCATCCCAAGTTTTTATTTTGCAAAAGACTAACCCTTGATTGTAATTCCCGAACTATGCTAAATACCGTGAGCACGGCTATTCGAATAGATTATACACTCTGCAGAGATTATGCACTTTACCCACACGACATGATCATTTCTTGTTGCCAAGCTATTGGCACAGTTCCTGTGGTGTGCTGGCAGAGAAATCATGACAAAGCCTTTACAATGCTCTGCCTTAACCCAATACTACTCGCTGAGGTTTCAACACCGATGGGCTGAACCTCCACAACAGGGCCCCCCTCTTGCGCCATGTGAGTTGATCCGTGCACCTGGACTCATACCACCAAAGTAGTACTAAAGATAAGACATTGCAAATTAATCGGCCAGGCTGCCCCATAACAGACATGTGGTTGCATGATTGACTCAGGTCAAAGGCTCGCAAGGTTAAGTCCTTAGGGTGATCAAAGCAAGACTTGCACATACCCTCTACCCATCGGGCCCACCCAGGCACACTTGCCCTTGCCACTTGCTCCGATCTAAATCATAACCACCCCAGTTGATTACCAAGCAAGATGTGCCATCAACAATTCAATATTGTTGCGTGACATCTATCGCCACAACAACTCAATCTCATCATGTGACCACACATGACACACAAATTCATAACATTGTTCCATATTCCATTAGTCAAGATTATTTATCAATGATTCAAGTACATGTGATGATGCGGCATGGCTAAGCAATCTAATCCGATCTAACCATCCCATGTTGATTTTATTATTGATCAACTATAGTAAACCAATCTAAGTTGACAATAGATTATGGCATACAAATGACAAGGTAGGGTGTAGATCAACAGGTATGTTAGCTAACTCCCAATCTAGATTTAAAACATTTATACACATGAAATAATACGCAATATCGTCAATCAAAATAGCAATTTTATAAACATGGATTCAACATGATCAAAGCACAACTTACCTTGGTTAAGCTCCTGGTCCTATTCTGGAAATTGATCTTGTGGTGCCAAATTCTCCTCCAAAGCCTCACACAATTCAACTTCTACGCGAATCAAAAATGAAAAGCAAATAAACACCCAAAATAGAGAACAAATGAACTCTACCAAAAGAATAAAAGCTACCACTGGATAGATCTCAATTTTACAAATTTTTAGAAATTTGAATCACCTCAATCAGAGTTCGCATGAGGTAGATGAGTTCTCGGAAGATTCAAATTCCTAAAAATCAGAAAATTGGAAAAACAATTAATATCCGAATTATTTTTATAAAAGAAAATCCGATTTCTCGCAGGCCTGATCCGATCCAATCACAGGCCGACACACATCTCTGGTCCATGGACCCAGTTCACCGCTCGGCTCAAGCCCACCATGAACCTGGTCCACACCAATCTAAGCCACCGACAGCTAGGTCCGCTATGCTGACATGCGCGTACACGTGGGCAGTGACAAAGGTGACCAGATGGCACCACGTCAGTGCCCACGCCCGTGACATCTTAGCAATGTTGCCAACGTGTCCGACACATGACGGCGAAGCATCAAGCCACGTCCTCCGGCGGTGCTCACGGCCCTAGGATCACCGGCGATGAGGAAATGGCACCTCTCCAAACTCACCTTGACGTCGTCGATCTGATGACATGGATGGATCTTGGGTTTGAGCACTGGTTCAGCGGCGGCGTGACCTTCTTCTCCAGCGGCAATGGCCTCCGCGGCGATCTCCCCCTTCGGCTGGTGCTCCGGCGAAACGACGGCGCGCACGGGATGCGCCTTGACGCGACGGTTGTGACGCTTCGGTCGGTGACCCGAAACGACCACCAACGGTGGCTAAACGGCAATGCAAAGCTTGCGGGGGTGCTCGATGTTCTTCTCGAAATCTAGGCAGACAGCGGCGGCTCGAGGGGTCTCACCTTAGGGTTTAGGTCAGCAGCTTCCAGGCGATCCCGGTGCTCCCCTTATATAGCGCGCGGCGGTCAGGTTTTGCATGATTCGGCGAGGAGTTCACGGCGCATACGGCGCTAATCAGCAGAGTCCGGCCCGAAGACGCCTCGGAGATGATGACATGGAGCCATCCGATTTTCCAGATCGATGGCTGAGAAACACCCGATGTGAAATGATCTTATCTGCACTTTACAATCCAACGGAATCCAATCAACCCTAGAACAAATCGATCTACGCCGTCCGATTAGGATCCTACGGTGCTGGCGCCAAGCTTCTAGAAACCAGGCCGATTGTGCTGCGCAATACACGGGCCGAACGTGCACAGTGCTGGGCTTCGGCCCAGTATTGTTCACTATGAATTTTTGGGGTTTTTGCTTTAAAATAATTAGATAAAATAGTTTGATTTATTTGAGCAACCAAAAACACTAGGAAAAATCCAAGAAAAATCTCAAAAATACTTTGAGATATTCTTGACTCAAATAAAATATTTTTGATAAAACTTTATTTTAAAATTACCTATTTATAATTAGTTTTTGGCAAAAGGTTAATATACTTAATTTAAAATAATTCAAATAAACTCCAGAAAAATCCAATAAATCTAGAAAATTCACAAAAAGCACAAATGGCAATTAAACACTATTAGCTGAAATAAAAGGCCAAAATTTGGGATGTTACAAGATGATAGAAGACCTAGGGTTAGGACCGGTTAATAATGGTTATCAAGTTATGTACTTTTGGTTGGTTGCTACTTACTAGTTAATTAGGATCGATGAGATATCTGAAGAAGTTTAACTAGTTATATCCAAGAAAAGATTTGGAATATCCTAAAATGACTGATAGTAATCTCCTAAATCCAAAGCTGAATCTGAAATAAAGTATCCAAAAACGATACCGAATCTGAGAATTATCGAAAAAATTATCCGAATCCCATTCGAACACATCCGGTCGGTCGGTTGGTCGGCCAAAAATTATCTGATCTGATTACACCCCTAATATTTAGTATCAGAGCCATGTTTTAGCATTTTTGATTCACCATTACAGTTATTCTTTTGTGGTTGATTAAGCTTCTTTTCATGATATATTATTGCATAACGTAGTATAGTAAATATATTGCTCTTTTTTATCAATGTGCATAAGTGAGATTGAATTTGTAATTGCGTGATTCATCATAGTAATATTATTTAGAGCAGTAAAATGTTATTTACTTTTTCAGTATTGTTATTTGGATAATATGCAAGAAATATGTTTGCATCTATCCGCAATGTTTAAAGAAGGAATTTTCTTTTGTTCACAAGATCACAGTTTATTATTATGAGCATAATTAAAAGTTGCATGCCAATTAAATATTTATATTATCGAAAGCATGTTAGTCACCAAAGTGGCCTTTCTTAAAAAGGATTATAGATATTTAGTTGAGCATTTCAATTGTTCATATTCTATTTGATGCTATTAATTGGAAAATATAATGGACAATTGAGTTTGAGAATTGTAATGCTAAGAGATCACCCAAAGGTGGACCATTGCTAACAATTGGTGACATAAAAGAGGTTAATCAACATGCTTGGTCAATTTATTAGCTTATCCAAAGATAGCGTGCATATTGGCTTGAGTATAGTTTATTATCTATAAAAGATGTTTGTTTTAGCATCATTATTTATTCCAGCCGTGTATCTAAATTTCATCCAAAGATATTTTTAAATGCACACTCAAAATTTGTTCTTACATGAATCTATTTTGTTTACTCAAAGTATTAATCTGTGAACATATTTAAAATTTTCAGTATCCATTAACTTAATGAGTCAAGGTTTTGGGCTTGTCAAATTTAATGGGCTGAACTATTTTGACTAGTCCGAACAAATCTAGTTTCAACTGGGTATCAAGGACTTAGATCTAGCATTAGTTCTTGATGAAAAGTCTACAACCATTACAGATAAAAGTACTGATGAGGATCATTCCCTTGATGCACTTGATGATTGCTACAAGAAGTAGTGAACTACTATAGTTAATACACACTGATATTTGTGGTCCATTTGATGTTCCTTTCAGGGGTGGTAAAAAATATTTTATCACCTTAACTGATGACTTCTCGCGTTATTGTTACCTATAATTGCTGCATGAAAATTCTCAAGTTATGAGCACCCTAAAGGTGGTCGTTAATGAGGTGGAAAGGCAGCTCGAGAGGAGAATCAAGGTGGTGAGGTTGGATAGAGGTGGTGAATATTTTGGAAAGTTTGATGAAAGTAGACAATGTCTAAGTCTATTTGGAAAGTTTCTTGAAAGTCAAGGCATTTGTGCACAACATACAATGCCCGGAACACCTCAACTAATTGGGGTGGCTGAAAGGCGGAATCGTACTCTCATGGAAATGGTTAGGAGCATGTTAAGTTATAGTGAATCGTACTCTCATAGAAATGGTTAGGAGCATGTTAAGTTACAATGATGTGCCCTTATCTTTGCGGATGCACGCATTTAAAAACTGATGTGTACATGCTGAATAGAGTTCCTAGTAATTTAGTTCCTAAGACTCCTTATAAACTATGGATGGGAAAGAAACCTAGCTTGAGTCACCTACATGTTTGGGGCTGCCCAGCAGAAGTAAGAATATACAATTCACATGAAAAGAAGCTTGATAAAAAGACCATTAGTGGTTACTTCATTGGCTATCCTGAAAAATCAAAAGGTATAGATTTTACTATCCTAAACATAGTACAAGAATAGTTATGTCTGGAAATACTCAGTTCATTGAAAATGATGAAATTAGTGAAAGTGATGATCCACAAAATGTGGATATCAAACAAATTCAATCCAACATTACTCCTAACATTGTTGTATCACCATTACACAACATTGTAGAAAATACAACTATTGAACCTGCTACTTGACGAATACTGATACCAGAGGTACCTCACAGCAAGGTCTTGATCAGGTTACAAGAGGTCCTTCACCTATGATGTGGTCTCATGGAGCGCCACGGTCCGCCACGGTCGGACTTCTTATGCCTGGTAGGGCTTCGGTCGGGCTACGAACGCCCTACCCGACCGCAGACGGAGTGCAGCGCCCTCGACCGGTCGCTGGTCGGGACCTGGCGAAATCCGCCTCAAGAACTCCGCCACGTTGCCGATCGACTTGAAGTGGGGACGACCCGTCCGAACGGCGATCAAGAGGGATATGCTCTTCCCAAAGCAATGCGAGACGCTACCACGCGGCCCCTACTTCTGACAAGCGCATAGAGGGCAGAGGCGTGCCTTCCCAACACAGCACCGCCAGCTAGCCCTACCAATAGGACATAGCTGGCTGGACCTGCTAAACCATCATGACGCACACAGGGACCTGTCAACTCCGAAGATCGCAAACCCGATCAACAAGATAGTGCACCCTAGTCGCTCTCCTTTCTCAAGCCTCATGTAACCTGCTCTCTTCGCCTATATAAGGAGAGGTGGGATCCTTAAGATAGGGGGGCTCTCCCTCGCTTCTTCTTCACGAACCAGAAATCTCCCTCCACTGAGCATCTGGCTCGCTCCCCCGATCCGGGCGGTCGGACGAAGCTCCCGAGCTCACCCACGTAGACGAGCGCTAAGGGCATGTCCTTAGTCCTCGCATGTAATCCGCCATACCCCAGATCAACGAGATCCTCCGCCACAAACTGGAAGTAGGGACGTTCAGCCCAAACCAGTATAAATCTGAGACTCCTCAGCCCGATCCAGTGTTCATCGAGGCTTCTTTATCCTAACCATTCGAGGAGAGGGGGCGCGCGATCCCCTATACCTACAAATCTACTTGCCGGTAATACGAAACACCGACAGTTGGCACGCCAGGTAGGGGCTTTGCGCGTCATCTCCGTGATCTCCGGATTCCCGTTTCCCTCCTCGATGGTCTTCTTCACCAACGACGGTGCGAACTCGACGACGTGTTCGTGTCAGGAGCAGCGGAGCTCGTTTCACCTTCCTCGACTTCACCATCCAAAGGGGTGTCTGCAGCCGCTACGCCACTCCGAGGATCCCCGTGGGGCGGACCCTTCACCGCTATGAAGGTTCCCCAATTCGCCACCGTTCGACCTGAAGATCCAGATGGTGATATTGCAATGCCGGGACCTACGCTCTGGCTGCTCTCGCGGTTTCTAAGGGCTATGGTGATTCAGCGGGCGTTACTCATGAAGGAAAGAGGTAAGATATCAAGGAAGATGTCCAAAAACATCGCACCACACAAAAACAAAGGAAAGTGGAGGCGCCAGCAGGTTCCTTAGCCGGAGGCGTCATCACCATCCGAGCCGTCGCTGCTCATGACGACGTCCCCCTGCGCTGCAACCTTCTCCGCTGCCGCTCGCACCTTGGCTCGAATAGGGCTCGCGTCTCCTTCGATCCTGGCAACGGCCGCCATCGGGTCGAAGGTAGCGTCGCGGGCCGGGCGAAGAAAGCGAAGACGTGTTCGCGACATCGACGGCGACTTCGCCATGAACGGAGCGCTCGCGAAGGCTCGGGCAGATCGGCGAGGCGTCGGCCGCTGGGTGAGCCAGCAGGCGCACCCGCCGAGGTATGGTCCGGTGGTTCCTCCAGCCTCACCCCAAGCGGCTTCAGGCTCCTCCCTATGCTCTCGAAGGCCGGGCGGAGCATAGGCAGAAGGGCCTCGCGCGAGGCCCGCAGCTCTTTGCGCAGTGCGGTCAGCTCAGTCTCGGCGGTCTCGGCTCGAGCCCGCTGCGACAGCGTCTCCTCGCGCTTCTTGGCGAGCTCCTCTCGCGCGGTCCGGGTGAGGGCTCGCTGCTGCGCTGCCTCCGCCACGAGGGAAGTGGCCCTCGCAATATGGGCATTGAGAGAGGCCTCCAACCGCGCCAGTGCGACTGACAAATCCATCGTCCGGGTCGCCGCCAAAGGAGCGTGACCCGGAGCGATCGGAGGGACATCGGAAGCTGCGCCACCTGCGTCCATTTCTCCCACCGCGACGACCGTAGACGGCCGACCCAGACGCAGGCCGGAGGCGCTAAGAAAGAAAAAGGAAAACGACCCGATGTTAGTAAAAGGCGAAATTCGAAGCCACCCCGGGGCCGGTAGTCAAATACATACCCGCGGAGGGGAATCCTGACGCGGAGCGATGATGGAGGCAGCGTGACCCTATCCCCCGTCGCGGTACCAGAGGGCCCAGCGTTAGAGCGCGTCCTCTTGGAGTCGGGGTTCATGGGCCCGCAGTGCCTGCTTCCCAAATTGCCTAGTCACGGCCATTGCCGGCCATTCTGCCGTTCGAGATTCTGCTACTCCCTCTCTCTCTCTTGAAGCCGGGACAAAGGGGCAGGAAGGGGTGAAGAAGCGAAAACGACGGAAAAGAATGATGGCCCCCAGACGCTCCGTGCAGTCTTTTCAAAGGCAAGGCGAAGTGGCCACTGAGCGCACATTAACTTCGCGCCTCGAGTGACGTGACGCGCCCTCTCCGTCCCCCCTGTGGCGCGTCATGTAGGGGTGGAAAACGAGCCAGTTGAGCTTTTTTCTGAGCTTTCTTCTACACTAATTTATTCTTATTTATTATAGTCTCCTGTATTGTTTAAGACCCAACTTCGAGCTGAGCCTAACAAGCCGAGCCTAACGAGCCGAGCCGAAGTTGACCCTTGTTCCAAATCAACTAATTTTTACTTTAAAAGAAAAATGAATGTAATCGGAGCAATTTTGAAACGAGCCACCAAGCCAGCTCAACGAGCTTTTTTTTCCAGCCCTAGCGTCATGTCACGACCCTTCAACTTCGGCCACTGGACGAACCGCATCGGAAAAGGCGGACCAGAACCGCCACAACACCTCCCGCATCCAAAATAAAAGATAAGGCAATCTTTCCCTTGCAAGGTTTTTTTTGCATTCGTTTTTCACTTCGAGTCCGAGTTGTGTAGTGATCATAAGCTCGGTCCCCACATATCGCTCGGGGGCTGCAAGCTCACACACTTTCATGGGTCGGGTGACCGGGTCGGCTATATGGTCCTCCCTAGCGGCAACCCCCTCGAACCAAGCACTACGGCCTACGCCCCAGCGGCTGCGGTTGCGAAGTAGTGCTCTGTGGAAGAAGGAAATACCCATGCGGAGCGACCTCCGATCGGTCGGAAACACTCTTCTCCCATGCAAGTGTGGATGAGCAGCTTATACCTAAGTTTCTTACACTCACGCGGGTCAGGCAACCTGGTCTGCCATTAGATCCTCCCCAACGGTAGTCCCTCCGACCGAAGGCCATTCGGCCCTCGCCCCGGCTACGGTTATAAGTAATGCTTCGCGGGAGAAGGGAACACCCGTGCGGTACGATCTATGACTGGTCGGGAACATTCCAGCCCCGCGGCGAGTGCAAGCGTACCCCTCACTATCCGAGCTTTCCTAAAAACGTCAACATGACGACCCGCGCTTATATGACCCCCGTGGTTTCCTAAGCCACGGTCGTCGATTGTTCGTCATCCCTGGAAAGCACGGAGGATGGAAATCGGACCGGCATAATGATCCGAATAGCCATTCGGTTCCCCCCACGATGGTAACCCTTTCAGCCCAGTCCATGGCATTTTGCAGGAGTGGAAATCGCGAAAGGCAAGGGAGCGGCGATGTCGAAGGATGGGAAAACGACCGAGCCCCCATTACCTCACGATCTGCAGGCACCTACTAGGGCGCATGCTAGCCGGATACATGTCAACCAGTCGCTTACCGGCCCAAGCATCACGTGCCCCGCCGCAGGCGCCGCGACAAGCCATCGGTAAGACATGCCGCCCCTAATCATTTCGCTTCACATTTAGTTCTCGCACGCGCATTAAATGCTTGCAGAGACGTCGGGGTATCGCTCCAGGCGAAACGCCCCGCGACCCCTCAATCTCCGCCTCCGGGTCGGCTCAAACCGACCCGAGGCAGGAGGAAAAGCCCACCAGGCCTTCGCAGCCTCGAGGTGGCGAGAAGGCTTGAATGCCTAACGAATAAGACCTGGCCGTGGGTCCCAAAGGCAGGATCCACCGGATGGATCCCTCGCCGACCCCGGCAGGCAAACGAGCGAGGGGCAAGTTTAAGGCGAACCCTCGGTGGGTCTCTAGTTGGGTTGGCGGACGACCCAATCGCCTTAGCTCGTGTCCGAGACCATACTTCAAACTCTCTCATGAGCCCTCGAAGGGCAAGGCCAGTGCGCCCGAAGTTCTGAACGGCTCGGGGTCCGATACGGGATCGAGTAAAGAAAGGTTTTTTATGGGTCGCCCCCAGCGGGTCGGACACCCGACGTAGGGATCATCCTCTCGGAGGTCGCCTGATCTCCAGGGCCCACTCGGATAACCCGTTTGCAGCTCCACGAGCACGGTGTTCGGCCGACGTAGGCAAACACGCGTCTGCTCACCCCCTCCAGGTCCCACACCTGCGGATGGGGCGTATACGTGGGATCGACAGCGGCCTCTCCTCTCGCAGATCACCTCGCCCGACGAGGACTCGAGACGGATGCCCCTCGCCCAGCTACAGCGTAAAATTAGCACTAACACGCCCAGCTCCACTACAGAAATGTAACTTGACCAATTTTCGTTAATCCGTAAGTGAGGTTCGCCATGTTAACATCTTCCGCATCGTTGTTAAAACCCTCACTTAGTTATGAACATACAAGTGTTAGTGCATTATTTTGCATGATTAGGGAGTAGCAAAACCCTAAACATCATTTTCCAAACTGCACACATGTTACTTCACCCTACTCAATGACATGTGGGCCATGTTTGTAAGAGAGAGGAGAGTAGGCTGCACATACCTACCATATAAATTCTCACTTTACTCACCTCTACCCACCCACCTAGCTAGTCTATGACACATGGGACCTACCATTGCATGGGGAATTGTGGACTGCACATCTTTTCCATGTCTTTTCTCACTAAAACCACCCATACCCACCTCTTTACCCACCCTATGACATGTGGGACCTAGCCCCACATGTAAGGTATGAGTGGGCAGCCTATATAAGCCCTAAACATTGGTTTCTCCTCCCCATACTGCTCATTTGTTCATCCTCAACCCAGAAAACAGCACACCACCTTTTCTCCAACACTTGCCATATCTCCCCCACAAATCCCCTCCAAACTTGAGTTTTGGTTTGTGCATGTTACACCATCTTGAAGCCAAGATCAAGAGCTTCAAATCCATCCAAGTGGATTTTTGAGGCATCAAGTTTTGGGTGAGTAGCAATCGTTTTTTCTCCTCCATGTTCTGAAATTTAGAACCTTGTAACTCATTTCCTTTCTTTTCCCATGGAATCCATCATCCAACCATGAATCGGGTCGTGCATGTCACGTGGAAGCTTGAGGAGGAGGGCTAGTTGTTGCTGGGAGCACGAGCAAGTGGCGGCATTGTCGTCTACGCGAGCAAGGAGGTGACGAACCGTGAGAACCGGCGCTTCGACACTTTTCGCCATTCCTCACCAAAACCAATCTTCACCAAGTGCAAACGCGACCTTGTAGTGGTAAGGTTCTACCCTAGACCACCCTTTTTAAGTCCTAGTACATTGCTATAAAGCGAGAAGCCAATACACTAATTGTCGCTTTTAAAACAGAGAAGCCTAGCTCGGATAATCCGAGATTTCACTCGGACATTCGAACATTTTCGGATATTCCAACAAAGTTCGGATAGTCCGAATAGGAATTGACCGAGGGCTGTTATGGCTAACCGAGGGGTCTACTCGATAGTCCGAGATTTCACCCGGATATTCAACACCTTCGGATACTTCAATGAATTTCCGGATAGTCCGAATAGGAATTAGCTTGAGAACTAAATTGGCTAACCGAGAGGGTCCACTCGGACATTCCGGCTTAACACTCGGATAGTTCGAACCATTCGGACATTCCAACATAATTTCGGATAGTCCGAGTATAAATTCAACTTCTTATCGAGAGGGTCACCGAGAAATCAAGTGAAACTCGGATACTCAACATAATTCAATAAAAGCTTTAAGACTTGAACTTTTAACGCAAACGCTCAATTAGTACTTGCATATTATGATTAGTATTACACATCATGAGCATGTCATGCATCTTTTACTCATGTGCACTATTTGAATCCTTGTTTGGTGTTTATTGAATTGGATTTTCTCGTTAGGTGTTGACGCTTTGAGGGCACCCCGAGCACGACTCACGCTTTTGAGACCAAGATCGAGCAGCAAGGCACTACCTTATTCCTTGACCACGATTGCTCCTACTATTTTGACACTTACATTTTGAAATTATTTTATCGAATGCATGCTTACTTCAATTAATTATGTTTGGGTAGAATTCTTAGCTATCACCATGTTGTGTGTTATACCCTTAGCATGTTCACTCCATATTTCCATTGTCGCCTAGGTGGTTGGTTTATTATTGTATATGGGTTCGTATAATTGCTTAGCCATGCTTAGATCATCGTTAGAAACCGCGATAGATGGATTTAGTCCATCGGTCGCAATGATCAAAATTTATTATTGTGATGATGATGTTGATTTTAATTATTGAGTAGTGAGTAGAGATATTGGCTAAGGACCTTAAGGATTGAATCCTCGTGACGTCTCTTTGAGTAACTATCGTATAACCACACGCCGCTTATAGGACCGGCGTAACCAAGTACTTATGTATGACTAGGATATGTAAACCATGTGCACGCGAATTCCTTGGGCTTAGTGGAGCGTCAAGGAATGATCACCGAATTCCTCGGGCTTAGTGGAGTGTTGTGGAATGTCCTCGAGTCCCTCGAACTTTGTTGAGTTGGGGATGTCCAACAACGGTGTACTCCTTGATCCACACACACCGAGCATCGGGCACGCGGGATCGAGGGTCACAAATATCCGGATGGTTTAGATACACTACCATGCATACCGAAAATGGTTTGTCACGCTTCACCTCGGCCGCACATCTAAGGAAATGTGTTAATAGCTTGGCTTACGAGTGTGGCGGTCGTGTGGGTAAAGTCGCACCTCTACAGAGTTTAAACTATTCAATAGCGCGCCCATGGTTAAGGACGATCTCTTGAATTGTCACCACCGGGCGAGCATTAAGGACTTGGTAAGAATGGGATGGGAGTGGAAAAGAGACACAAGTATTGGAGTACTTGTGTGTGTGTTTAAAAAGACATGAGTATTGGAGTACTGTGTGTAGTCGAACATGAGCGATGGAACTCATGGTTCGGAGAATGCTTGAAGGCATGATATGAATGTGATTATGATGATGTTATATCATGCACTAGACTTTGCAAATGTTTACTAAATGCAAATCTTTCAATCTATACTTGTTTATGATTTATCTCAAATATTGCTTTATGCTGAAATTGCCACTATGCCTTCCTTGATGTATCAACCACATGTTGCTAGAGATCAGCATGAAATGTATATTATTGTGCGAGTACACTCTTTGTACTCAATCGGATTGTCCACTTGCTGCGGTGAGGATGAGACATTACAGGGGACTTTTACCGCGATTTCGATGGTTCTAACGCTTAGTCGCCGTTTGCCCCAGCTTGGTTGCCTCGAGGGTTTGGGGCATGCCATGCTGGCCCTTTTGTTGTTTATCTTATGTTTTCCGCTGCTACTTGATGTAATAACTTTAAATATGTCGTTATGGACAGAGTCCTACTTTTGGTATGTAATAACGCTTATGCTTCCGCTAATTATGTATGTGTTGTGATGTCAACTGTTGATGAGAGTGCTCGTGTTGGCTAACTATCCAGGACCAACACGGTATAATCACGGACGCCCGAGGTTCCTTGATTCACTCGAGATATGCCATGCATTTGGGTGAATCGGTGGAGTCCCGGACGATTCCCCACTGTGCTTGGTATCGAGCCATACCGATCGTAGGTTAGAACGGCCATGCTACGACTAGATAGAGAGCGTTTTGAGTCAAAAATTATTTTGCTATCAAATAATTTCAGAACCGATGGCCTTGTGCATTCCTTTATTTCTTACCCTCTTAGTTCTCAGATCTTACCCCTGTTCATTTGATTGTGCAAACAAGTGTCTAACTCCTCTTATCCTTTCAACATGACAGATGAGTTTTGGGCCATTGGTTTTGGTCACTCTACAAGATGTGGAGGGCTATCCTTCCTCCTTAGGGATATGCTTTGAGGGCCAACTTCACCTATGCACCGTAGTATGCGCCTATGGTCGTGCACAGACTGGATTTAGGACCTACATCGCCACGGTTCACATCATCGCTAGGATGGTGACGGGAGCATTCCCTATCACTTTCAAAGTAGGGGACGTCCGTGAGGATGGCTATTCAAGAGGTGGCATATGTTGCCATGTGCCATCTCCGCTATAAATTGTGGGAGCCGACATTGCCTCCTTATCAATACTTCCCATAACGAGGATCGACGGATGAAGTCAACAAATGTCGCTGAAACCGAGATAGGAGAAGATTCTTCAATTCGCCAGTTGTCGGGTTTGGTCCGTGCCTTTGACCGCAAATCGTTGCCTTGTCCATGAGTTGTGGGACACTCGTGTTCGCCTCCACGAGGCACAAGGGCATCTCCACCAATTCGCTCAGATTAACTTGGTGCCAAGGGACGCTTTGTATGGGCGCAACTCCACGACGCCACATGATGCAGCCCCACCTATTTTTCAGTTTCGCATGTGCGGGGATAGAGATCGAGGACGTTAGGTCCAACACCGCAAGATCAATTCGGGAGGTGTGATGCGTCGGCGTTCGAGAATCTGTAGGGTACCTAGGTTCTATATAGGATCACCCCAGCGCCTCACTAACCCCTTGGACCTCAAGACACGGATCGCCGGATACCATCTTTGGATGTGTTTCCCCATGGGTTCCTTAGAGACATTTGAGTAGTTCACGAATCGATTTAATTGATGTAATAGGCTACCTTATGAACCTATGCTAGCTTTTAATTTTGGACTTGTCACCTTTAGTTATCGCTTTTGACCTACGGGTTATGGACTTGTGCTAATGTATTGGAACCTTATTATTTGCTTTCATGGTTGATGTTGTGGTTTAAGAGCCTTCTTATTTTGATGTCTTTTGGAGTTGGTGCATGTTTTCTTGCTGCATACATGTAGAGTTTTAATTGTGTGATTTGCTGTCCGGATATTTTAAATTCAGCATTGTGGTGGCTCTCTGTTATTTGTTGCTTATTTGGTTTTGGCAACAGATGACGGAGTTACCACTGCTCCTCAAGCTCAGCGTGACGCGAGGCCGCAATCCACCGGCTCCCAAGCAATCGAGGATCCAACTCGGGGTCACTCCCGACCACCCGAGTCCTCAGATCGCCAAAATCAGCACCACCCTCGTGGAGGAGGAACTTCCACCCTCCTACCATGGCTCAAGTCCTCGCCCGATTGAGCAAAACCGCAAGATCAAACCTTGATCCTCGCAGCAGATCGCCCATAACACGGTTTATGCCCCAGCCCCTTTCGAGGAGCCGAGAGGGCAGACATCACGCCGCCATGACTTGGCGAAGTTTCTCCGCACGCAGCCGCCAACATTCTCCCGCGTTTGCGGATCCACTCGAGGCCGACGATTGGCTTCGACTATTGAGCGCAAGTTGGCTATCGCCAATGCCCGACCATGAGAAGGTCCTCTATGCTTCGTGATCAACTCGATGGTGCGGCGGCGATGGTGGGACAGCTTTATCGCCATGCAGCCCGCCGATCATGTCATCACTTGGGCGGAGTTTGGCGTGGCTTTCCGCGAGGCTCATGTTCCCGCCGGAGTTATGGCAAGGAAGAAGCGTGAATTTCTCGTGATCGAAGCAAGGGAGCAAGACTGTCATGGATTATCTTCACGAAGTTCAACTATTTGGCTCGATATGCTCCGGACGAGGTCTCCAACGATGAGCGCAAGCAAGAGCGCTTCATGGAGGGACTTTCGATGAGTTGCAGCTAGAGCTCGCTGCTCACGACTTCCAAATTTCCAGCACTTGGTCCACAAGGCTATAGTGGTGGAAGAGAAGTGGGGAAAATTGAGGATTCGCATAGCGCAAGCGAGCTGCACAAAATTCAAGAAGCGGCAACTTGCAGCCACGCGCGCATGGTGCGCCTCGCTTCCAAACTATCAAGCTCCGGCACCGCCGAGGCCTCCAACATTCATTGCTCGCCCACCACAGCCAAGTCTTCCACCAATTGTAAGTGGAAATCAGCAAGGAGCCAACACTCAAGCTCGTCCAATCCTTGTTTGTTTCAAAGCAAACAGCCGACACTTTGCACGCCAATGCCCACAAAAGAACCAAGCAACATCGGGATTCGACCCACTATTGCACCGGGGCAGCAACCCCATCACCTCGACTAACGCCCAAGAATCGCACCAACCCCACCACGTGGTCGATCAACCATGTGACCGCCAAGAAGCTCGTAATGCACCTAAGTGGTGTTGGGTACGCTCGTCAACTCCTACCCGACTACCAGATTATTTGATTCCTGAGCATCTCATTCATTCATTAAAGAGAAGTTTGCTATGCATCATGAGTTCCCTATCCAACTTATGCATCCACCACTTTCATTAAAACCCCGGATCGGAATTAAGGACCGATCGAGTCCGCCGAGAAGTAAAAATTGAGGTTAATGGGGTAGAGTTTCTAGCTGATTTGATAATGATTAAAACGGAGGAATTGAAGTTATTCTTGGGATGGATTGGCTGTCCAAACACCAAGGATGCATCGATTGTGCAAGCAGATCTATTTCACTCACTAACGCAAGCGGCAAACAAGTTGTGTTTGCATCAAATCCAGTTTATGCTCACCTCTATGCCTTGAAGGGTGAGCCATTCCTTGGGATAAGTAGCATACCGGTGGTGTGTGATTACCCAGATGTGTTTCCAAGAGTTACCGGATGCCACCGACCGGAGGTTGAGTTCACATCGAGCTTCTACGGAACGCCCCGATATCAAAACGACCTTACCATATGCCTCCCAATGAGTTGATCGAGTTAAAGAAACAACTTACGGAGCTGCAAGAGAAGGGTTTCATTCGCCGAGCTCCTCACCTTGGGGATGCCCGCGATATTTGTGAAGAAGAAAGATGATAGCTTGCGGATGTGTGTTGATTACCATTCATTGAATGAAGTCACGGTCAAGAACAAGTATCCACTTCATGGATCGATGATTTGTTCGACCAAATGACTGGAGCCCGTGTTTTCTCCAAGATTGACTTGAGGTTAGGCTACCATCAAATCAAGATTAGATCGAAGATATCCCAAAAGCAAGATTCTCTACTCGTTATGGTCTATATGAGTATACCGTCATGTCTTTCGGCTTGACTAATGCACCGGCCTATTTCATGAACCTTATGAATTCAGTTTTCATGGAATATCTCGACAAGTTCGTTGTTATCTTCATCGATGATATTCTTATTTACTCCAAGTCCGAAGGGGAGCATGAAGTACACCTTCGGAAAGTCTTAGAAAAGCTGCGAGAGCATCAACTCTACGCAAAATTCAGCAAATGTGAATTCTGGCTGAAGGAGGTTGCCTTCTTGGGCCATGTGATCTCGGAAGGCGGAGTTAAGGTTGACCCCGGCAAGATACAGATCAGACTGACCGGGAGCAGCCTAAGAACACCACGGACATTCAAGTTTCCTGTTCGCGGGTTATTACCGCCGATTCGTGGAGAACTTCTCCAAAATCGCTGGGCCAATCAATCGAACTTTTGAAGAAGGAGAACAAGTTCGTATGGTCAGCAGAGTGTGAGGCAAGCTTCCAATTGTTGAAGGTTCGCTTAACCACTGCACCTGTCTTAGTCCTGCCGGATATTCACAAGGGTTTTGACATCTATTGTGATGCATCCCGCCTCGGGCTGGGTTGTGTACTTATGCAAGAAGGCCGAGTTGTGGCATATGCATCGAGGCAATTGAGACCTCATGAAATGAATTATCCCACCCACGACTTAGAGCTGGCAGCAGTGGTGCATGCTCTAAAAATCTGGCGACATTACCTCATCCAGAATCGCTAGAAATCTACACCGATCACAAGAGCTCAAGTATATCTTTACTCAAGCCGATCTGAACTTGAGGCAAAGAAGGTGGCTTGAATTGATCAAAGATTATGATATGGGACTCCATTATCATCCCGAAAGGCTAATATTGTTGCCGATGCTCGAAATAAAGCCTCAATGCAATCGTTTTTAGTAGAACCGAATCGGACGCCATGTGCGCCGAAGTTTCTAAGTTCAACTCGAAGTGGTAAAGGAGGGATTCCTTGCTGTCATGGAAGTTAAATCTAACCTATTGGACCAAATCAAAGAGGCTCAAAGGACGGATAAGGGCATAGCACTCATCCGAGCCCAAGATCAAGCAAGGCAAGGCCAATTGCTTCACCGAGGACTCGCAAGGTGTCTTGTGGTTCGCAAACGGCTAGTGGTGCCAAATTGTAAGGAATTGAGGGCACTAATTTTGATGAAGCTCATAATTCTCATTCTCCATTCATCCCGGAGTACGAAAATGTACCAAGATCTTAAGCCAAGACTTTGGTGGACCGGATGAAACGAGAAATTGCCCCAGATATGTCGCCGAAAAGCGACGATGTCACGGTGAAAGCCGACCATTTGTGCAGCAGTACACTTCAACCACTGCCCATTCCTATGTGGAAGTGGGAAGAGATTGGTATGGATTTCATCACCGGGTTGCCCAAGACGCAAAAAGGTTTTGATTCTATATGGGTAATCGTTGACCGACTAACGAAGACTGCTCATTTCCTTCCTGTCAAGACGACGGATACAGTGAGTAAGTTGGCTGAGTTATACCTTCATCGAATTGTGTCCCTTCATGGTGTTCCCAAAAGGATTGTCTCAGATCGAGGTACCCAGTTTACCTCGCATTTTTGGCAATGCCTCCACAAGGCCATGGGGACTCAACTCTCTTTTAGCACAGCTTATCATCCTCGCATGATGGGCAAGCTGAACGGTGAACCAAATTTTGAGGATATGCTTAGGGCTTGTGCCCTTACCTACGGCAAGAACTGGGAGAAATGCTTACCTTTCGCGGAATTCTCATACAACAATAGCTATCAAGCTAGTCTTCGAATGAGTCCCTTCGAGGCTCTTTATGGAAGGTCTTGCAGAACTCCACTTAACTGGTCTGAGTCCGGAGAGAGACCACTCTTTGGTCCCGAACTAGTCGCCAAGCGGAGGAACAAGTTCGATTTATTCGAACGCAGTTGCGGACATAGCTCTCACAAAAGAGCTACGCTGATCGCCGCCGCCGTGAACTCAAATTTGAAGTTGGTGATCACGCCTATCTCAAGGTTTCACCAAAGAAAGGTGTCCGTCGGTTTCAAGTGAAGGGAAAGCTAGCCCCTCGTTACATCGGACCTTTCCGGATTTTAGCAAGACGAGGAGCGGTGGCGATCAATTGGAGCTTCCTCTTCACTAGCCGATATACATGATGTCTTTCATGTCTCTCAATTGAAGAAATGCCTCCGTGTCCCAACCGGCCACAGAGTTGGACACTCTCGAATTACAACCCGATCTATCTTACAAGGAGCATCCCATTGGTATTCTCGACGAGAGGGAGCGTGTTACCCGGAACCATACCATCAAATTCTTTAAGGTTCAATGGAGTAATCACACCCCTGATGAAGCCACATGGGAGCGTGAGGATCATCTTCGAGTTTAATACCGCTTGTTAATCCGTAAGTGAGGTTCGCCATGTTAACATCTTCCGCACTGCTGTTAAAACCCTCACTTAGTTATGAACATACAAGTGTTAGTGCATTATTTTGCATGATTAGGGAGTAGCAAAACCCTAAACATCATTTTCCAAACTGCACACATGTTACTTCACCCTACTCAATGACATGTGGGCCATGTTTGTAAGAGAGAGGAGAGTAGGCTGCACATACCTACCATATAAATTCTCACTTTACTCACCTCTACCCACCCACCTAGCTAGTCTATGACACATGGGACCTACCATTGCATGGGGAATTGTGGACTGCACATCTTTTCCATGTCTTTTCTCACTAAAACCACCCATACCCACCTCTTTACCCATTCCTATGACATGTGGGACCTAGCCCCACATGTAAGGTATGAGTGGGCAGCCTATATAAGCCCTAAACATTGGTTTCTCCTCCCCATACTGCTCATTTGTTCATCCTCAACCCAGAAAACAGCACACCACCTTTTCTCCAACACTTGCCATATCTCCCCACAAATCCCTCCAAACTTGAGTTTTGGTTTGTGCATGTTACACCATCTTGAAGCCAAGATCAAGAGCTTCAAATCCATCCAAGTGGATTTTTGAGGCATCAAGTTTTGGGTGAGTAGCAATCGCTTTTCTCCTCCATGTTCTGAAATTTAGAACCTTGTAACTCATTTCCTTTCTTTTCCCATGGAATCCATCATCCAACCATGAATCGGGTCGTGCATGTCACGTGGAAGCTTGAGGAGGAGGGCTAGTTGTTGCTGGGAGCACGAGCAAGTGGCGGCATTGTCGTCTACGCGAGCAAGGAGGTGACGAACCGTGAGAACCGGCGTTCGACACTTTTCGCCATTCCTCACCAAAACCAATCTTCACCAAGTGCAAACGCGACCTTGTAGTGGTAAGGTTCTACCCTAGACCACCCTTTTAAGTCCTAGTACATTGCTATAAAGCGAGAAGCCAATACACTAATTGTCGCTTTTAAAACAGAGAAGCCTAGCTCGGATAATCCGAGATTTCACTCGACATTCGAACATTTTCGGATATTCCAACAAAGTTCCGGATAGTCCGAATAGGAATTCGACCGAGGGCTGTTATGGCTAACCGAGGGGTCTACTCGATAGTCCGAGATTTCACCCGATATTCCAACACCTTCGGATACTCCAATGAATTTCCGGATAGTCCGAATAGGAATTAGCTTGAGAACTAAATTGGCTAACCGAGAGGGTCCACTCGACATTCCGGCTTAACACTGGATAGTTCGAACCATTCGGACATTCCAACATAATTTCGATAGTCCGAGTATAAATTCAACTTATCGAGAGGGTCGGGCCGACAAATCAAGTGAAACTCGGATACTCAACATAATTCAATAAAAGCTTTAAGACTTGAACTTTTAACGCAAACACTCAATTAGTACTTGCATATTATGATTAGTATTACACATCATGAGCATGTCATGCATCTTTTACTCATGTGCACTATTTGAATCCTTGTTTGGTGTTTATTGAATTGGATTTTCTCGTTAGGTGTTGACGTTTTGAGGGCACCCCTAGTACGACTCACGCTTTTGAGACCAAGATCGAGCAAAGCAAGGCACTACCTTATTCCTTGACCACGATTGCTCCTACTATTTTGACACTTACATTTTGAAATTATTTTATCGAATGCATGCTTACTTCAATTAATTATGTTTGGGTAGAATTTTAGCTATCACCATGTTGTGTGTTATACCCTTAGCATGTTCACTCCATATTTCCATTGTCGCCCTAGGTGGTTGGTTTATTATTGTATATGGGTTCGTATAATTGCTTAGCCATGCTTAGATCACGTTAGAAACCGCGATAGATGGATTTAGTCCATCGGTCGCAATGATCAAGATTTATTATTGTGATGATGATGTTGATTTTAATTATTGAGTAGTGAGTAGAGATATTGGCTAAGGACCTTAAGGATTGAATCTCGTGACGCCTCTTTGAGTAACTATCGCAAACCACACGCCGCTTATGGGACCGGCGTAACCAAGTACTTATGTATGACTAGGATATGTAAACCATGTGCACGCGAATTCCTTGGGCTTAGTGGAGCGTCAAGGAATGACCGCCGGAATTCCCGGGCTTAGTGGAGTGTTGTGGAATGTCCCTGAGTCCCTCGAACTTTGTTGAGTTGGGGATGTCCAACAACGGTGTACTCCTTGATCCACACACACCGAGCATCGGGCACGCGGATCGAGGGTCACAAATCATCCGGATGGTTTAGATACACTACCATGCATATCGAAAATGGTTTGTCACGTTTCACCTCGACCGCACATCTAAGGAAATGTGTTAATAGCTTGGCTTACGAGTGTGGCGGTCGTGTGGGTAAAGTCGCATTTCTACAGAGTTTAAACTATTCAATAGCCGCGTCCATGGTTAAGGACGATCTCTTGAATTGTCACCACCGGGCGAGCATTAAGGACTTGGTAAGAATGGAATGGGAGTGGAAAAGAGACACAAGTATTGGAGTACTTGTGTGTGTGTTTAAAAGACATGAGTATTGGAGTACTGTGTGTGTAGTCGAACATGAGCGATGGAACTCATGGTTCGGAGAATGCTTGAAGGCATGATATGAATGTGATTATGATGATGTTATATCATGCACTAGACTTTGCAAATGTTTACTAAATGCAAATCTTTCAATCTATACTTGCTTATGATTTATCTCAAATATTGCTTTATGCTGAAATTGCCACTATGCCTTCCTTGATGTATCAACCACATGTAGCTAGAGATCAGCATGAAATGTATATTATTGTGCGAGTACACTCTTTGTACTCAATCGGATTGTCCACTTGCTGCGGTGAGGATGAGACATTACCCGGGACTTTTACCGGCAGATTTCGATGGTTCTAACGCTTAGTCGCCGTTTGCCCCAGCTTGGTTGCCTGAGGGTTTGGGGGCATGCCATGCTGGCCCTTTTGTTGTTTATCTTATGTTTTCCGCTGCTACTTGATGTAATAACTTTAAATATGTCGTTATGGACAGCAGTCCTACTTTTGGTATGTAATAACGTTTATGCTTCCGCTAATTATGTATGTGTTGTGATGTCAACTGTTGGATGAGAGTGCTCGTGTTGGCGAACTATCCTGGGACCAACACGGGTATAATCACGGGACGCCCGAGGTTCCCTTGATTCACTCGAGATATGCCATGCATTTGGGTGAATCAGTGGAGTCCCGGGGACGGTTCCCCACATAAAAATAGCACTAACACGCCCAGCTACGGCGTAAAAATAGCACTAACACGCCCAGCTACGGCGTAAAAATAGCACTAACGCGTCTAGCTACGACGTTAAACAAGCACTCGGGAACCGGAACCTCTCGCGAAGGCATCCGGACCTCCCTGCCGACCACGGCCGCGTCCAGGTTCGACGTTAAACAAGCACTCGGGAACCGGAACCTCTCGCGAAGGCATCCGGACCTCCCTGCCGACCACGGCCGCGTCCAGCTACGACGTTAAACAAGCACTCGGGAACCGGAACCTCTCGCGAAGGCATCCGGACCTCCCTGCCGACCACGGCCGCGTCCAACTGCGACGTAAAACCAGCGTTTAAAAACTGAAACTCTACGCAAGGCGACCAGGCGTCTATACCAACCGGCTCAGCGTCGAGCCGAAGCCCTCCGGCCAAGTCGGTCGGACTCGTCCGTCCCGGATAACCCCCCGACCAGTTCTTCGATCTGCTCGGGGGCTCAGGGGCTACACCCACCGGGTGCGCTCGCGCGCCCCCGGACGAAAAGGATCGACCCAGCTGGGCGAATCCCGCGCTGCATGATGAAACCCACTACTCTACGGCATGGTCGGAAACATCGAAAGGGTCGCAAGAATAGAAGCCCCAAACAAGCAAAAAGACGATCACATTCAAATAGGGCATGGGGCAACACCGGACCACTGATTGTCTCCCAACAATTGGGGGAGGGCAGAAACAAGCAAGAAAACAAGAAAAGCTAGGCGCCGAGCACGCTCCGAACCGCCCGAGCAAGGGCGTCCCTCGCCTTGGCGAGCTTTGGGATGACACCGATCAACGTGTCAACGGCAGCGGCGGCGTCACGGTCGACGGCGTTGAGCCTCGCCCGTTCCGCCATGGCAAGGTCGAAGTCCTCCCAGAGCTCCGCAAGGAAGGCCTCCTCGTCCGTAGGCGCCAGCGGCGCCTCATCCCCGAAACCAAATACCGCCGGCAGACGTCCGCAGCCGGCGGAGGGTGACCGAGAAGAAGCCATTGCAACCTCCAAGCGTCCCGGAGAGATCCAAGACCTAGATTGAGAGCAGCTACTCCGATCCCCGCTCCCGCGTCACCTTATAAACGCTCGGCGCGCGGAGGCCGAGCGGACCCAAGTTAAGGAAGGCATGGGAAGTCGAGGCGTCGCCGCGTCTACGAAGGAGATATGTTACAGAAGTCGAAGGGTCCATCCGGGAACGCCCCGCGTTTCCGATCGGCCCCGGGGGCTTCTGACGAATACTGATACCAGAGGTACCTCACAGCAAGGTCTTGATCAGGTTACAAGAGGTCCTTCACCTATGATGCGGTCTGTGGAGCGCGTCGGTCCGGCCACGGGTCGGACTTCTTGCGGCCTACAGCCGGGCTTTGGGTTGGGGCTATCGAACACTCCTACCCGACCGCAGGACGGGAGTGCAGGCGCCCTCCGACCCGGTCGCTGGTCGGGACCCTGGCGAAATCCCGTCTCAGCAACTCCGGCCACGTCGTCGATCGACTTCGAAGTGGGACGACCCCCGTCTGAACGAAGTAGTCAAGCGGGGATATGCGTTCCTTCCCAAAGCAATGCCAGAGACGCCGCCCACGCGGCCCCTACTTCTGACAAGCGCATAGAGGGCAGAGGCGTGCCTTCCCAACGCAGCACCGCCAGCTAGCCCTGCCAATAGGACATAGCTGGCTGGACCTGCTAAATCATCATGACGCACACAGGGACCTGTCAACTCCGAAGATCGCAAACCCGATCAACAAGATAGTGCGCCCTAGTCGCTCTCCTTTCTCAAGCCTCATGTAACCTGCTCTCTTTGCCTATATAAGGAGAGGCGGGATCCTTAAGATAGGGGGGCTCTCCCTCACTTCTTCTTCACGAACCAGAAATCTCCCTCCACTGAGCATCCGGCTCGCTCCCCCGATCCGGGCGGTCGGACGAAGCTCCCGAGCTCACCCACGTAGACGAGCGCTAAGGGCATGTCCTTAGTCCTCGCATGTAATCCGCCATACCCCAGATCAACGAGATCCTCCGCCACAAACTGGAAGTAGGGACGTTCAGCCCGAACCAGTATAAATCTGAGACTCCTCAGCCCGATCCAGTGTTCATCCGAGGCTTCGTTAGCCTAACCATTCGAGGAGAGGGGGCGCGCGATCCCCTATACCTACAAATCTACTTGCCGGTAATACGAAACACCGACACTACTAATGTGCAAGTCATGATTGAAAAGAAAATTCCACATGAAAGGATAGTGCAAAAGTCTCTGCAAAATAAAAGACCAGCCATTTCAGATGATTATATGGTTTATTTACTTGAACATGAATGTGATTTGAGTATAAAAAATGGTCTAGTTAGTCTTATTTAAGCAAGCCATGGAATGTGATAATTCTGAAAAATGGTTTGACGCCATGAAAGAAAAGTTAAAATCAATGGAAGAGAAGTTGAAATCAATGGATGACAATAAAGTTTGGGAACTAATCGAGTTGCCACAAAGTTCAAAACAAATTGGGTGTAAATAGGTCTTTAAGACCAAATACGATAGAAAAGGCAACATTGAAAGATATAAGGATAGACTTATCATCAAAGGTTATACTCAAAAAGAAGTATTGACTACAAGAGACCTTCTCTCTAGTTTCAAAGAAGGACTCTTTGAGAATTATTTTGACTCTAATAGCACATTATGATTTAGAGCTTCACCAAATGAATGTGTGTGAAGACAGCTTTTCTGAATGGTGATTTGGATGAAGAAGTGTATATGAACAAACTTAAAGAATTCTTGGTTCCAGAAAAAGAAAATTTTGTATGTAAATTAAAGAAATCAATATATGGGTTGAAATAAGCTTTCCAACAATAGTATATAATGTTCAATGATACCATTTCGATGTTTGGTTTTGTAGAGAATACCGTTGATCAGTGTATCTACAAAAAGATCAATAGGAACAAGTTATTATTTTGGTCCTATATGTTGGTGACATTCTGCTTGCTACTAATGATAAATTTTTGTTGCATGATGTAAAGAAATTTCTCTCCAATAATTTTGAAATGAAGAATATGGGTGAGGCATCCTATATGATTGGAATAGAAATATTCCGTGATAGAAAATAAGGATTATTGGGACTATCTCAAAAAGGTTACATTAACAAAATATTGCAGAGATTTAGAATGAAAAATTGCTCTGTGGAAATTTTTTCAATTAAAAAAGGGGACAAGTTTAGTAAAATGCAATGTCCAAAAAATGATTTGGAATGGAAGAAGATGGAATCTATTCTATACGCATCAGTTATTGGAAACTTATTGTATGCTTCGACATGCACTTAACCAGATATCAGGTTTGCTGTTGGAATGCTTGGTCAGTATCAAAGTAATCCTAGAATGGATCATTGGAAAGCTCCGAAGAAGGTTCTTGGGTATTTGCAAGGCACCAAGGATCATATGCTCACATACAAGAGATCAAGCCATCTTGAGGTGATTGGCTAGTTAGATTCAGATTATGCTAGATGTGTGGACTCAAGGATATCTATATTCGGCGATTTGTTCCTTTTATCTGGAGGAGCAATTTCATAAAAGAGTGGAAAGCAATCTGTCATTGCTACTTCCAATATAGAGGCTAAATTTATGGCATGTTTTGAGGCCAACATTCAATCACTATGGTTGCGACATTTTTTGTCTAGCTTTCATATTGTTGATAATATTGAAAAGCTCTTAAGAATTTATTATGACGATTCCGCTACAATCTTCTCCAAAAATGACAAGTACTCGAATGGAGCAAAACACATGGATTTGAAGTACTTAATGGTAAAAGAAGAAGTGCAAAAGTGAAAGGTATCAATCCAGTATATTGGTATAGATCTGATGAAAGCAGATCTGCTAACAAAGGACTACCGCCCAAGACTTTCAGTTGCTCATGCTCTTTATGAACTTTTGAATTCAATAAAAGTATTGTTTTGATGGTTATCTATATTATCGTTTATACAATTATGGTAGTGATGGATAACAATGAAAGTTTCACATTAAAATTAGTTTGGATTATGTCAATTGTGATACATAGAAAGGATCTTGTCACTGTATGACTTGTGACCGCCATAATTTTGTTGCCACAATTCAATTTAACGATGACTTGATAGATTTGATGAAAGGTATATATCTAAAAGTTTATCGAATTTTCAAGTCATTACAAGGGCTAAGTCAGAGATTGTTAAATTATTTTAGCATAACATAGCCCATGTAAATTACAGAATGATTATAAAAAGATCTAAGTGTGATGGTTGCTAGATTGAAAGATTAAGAATCATAGGGATTAAAATCTACCTCCTCTCTCTTCTAAATATTTAATTGTGTACTAATGAGTATTATTAAGCATAATGCTACAGAAGGGTGCATATATAGCAATGCAATGACAATGAGTTTACATGCTTGTATTAAAGTGCTGAGTTACAGTCGGTTCCATTGAATTTTAATAGCTGAAATTAAAGTGCTAGTTTTATCGAAGGTTAGTGCATGGAAACGGACATTCCTCTAGCTTCTCTCCTTGGCTAACTGACATTCCTCTAGCTTCACTCCTTGGCTATATAAAGAGTCTCCTCCTGTACATCAAAGGCATGGAAAGGAACTGAACACAAAACAAAACACAGATAGCACTAGTACACACATAAAAGAAAAGGAACAGAAAGTTCTCTAACCATCGAGGAAACTTTAAAGGTTAAGAAGAAAGAAAGAAGAGAAAAATGAAAGCTCGATCTATAAGGCATTGTTAATGTCTCAAGGTGGACTGGTGCTTATGTACATATAAAGTGGGTTTATGCTTTTGTATGTATAAAGTTGCTTTTCGGTTGTATCAAACTACGCTAAACATTCTTACAGCTTCCGTATTTCTTCTTACATGTACCCCTAAAAAAACGAATATGGTATGCTTGGGTGGCAATGCAGGAGTCGCCTAGAGGTAACAGGTATGAAAGGAGTTTGAACACGTCCGTCACCTGCAATAGTTGGATTTGAACCTTAGTTTCCACATCAGGACAACCAAGTGCCCTAACAGTTGGTCAGCAACTTCGGTCGGCAGAACGACTCTCACCACGGTGCTGGCTGCAGCGCAGTTGTTTGGCGTGTACGCGTGTTTTTGCTCCCATGCCGACGGAAAGAAATAGACGCATACTGAGTAGCTGAAGTGCCGTCTAAATATGGGACAGTTCCTGCATTACAAACGTGGCCGCAGTAGTTGAGTGCCGACCAGAGCTTGCATCGATCTCCTTATGTAAGTAGTTCTCTGCCGTTGACTTGAGAGGGAAGTGAGAGTCAATCATAGGCGGTGAGCTCACTGTTTACACAAATATTAAAGCTTAAATGAAAAATAGATAGTGATTATTTAACACTTCGCTTGCTTTAAGATTTGTGTAAGTTATATTAGGAAGGAAAGCACTAAAACACTGCTTGTTAGAAATATGCGAAATATTTTTATTTTAGATTTTATTTTGTGACAATATAACAAAAGATTAGAGATACATAAATCAACAAGTAACACATTATATTTCTGAATATACTCAATATTGCAAAATAAAAGAGTCAATCGGTCACACAAACGACTTACAGTTGGAAATGATTAATAACAAAAAAGTAGTGCATACGCGGTCGTGTAAGTAATCGACGTTGAGGAAGAAGCAGAGCGGTCATGCAGATGCGTTTCCAACCCTGTGCGATATCTGCAATAACGGCTCGGAGATATCGCTCACCATTCTTACTAGTGCACGTCGAGAAGAAAGGCCAGTGTGGTTCAACTTCTCAATACCGTAGTACAGCTATCCAGAGAGGGGCGTGAAGAGTGAAGCAGGAATTCGATGTCTTCTGGCTTAAACATCTCTAGGTTACACACTAGTATCTGACGATATTATATCAATTAAATCATATTGAAATAGATGTTTAAATCTCATTTAAATATAATGAATAGAGAGATAATTGCATATTTGAGCAAAATAAAAGGTATGATCACAAGTCACGTGATTTTTCATGCGAAAATATGTATATACGCTTGTGCGTGTGTTTTTGCTAAAATTTACCTCATGTCATGTAACACATTATTTAATTAGTAGCAAGATCTCCGCCTTATAAATTATCTTTCCTCCACTTTACAAGACAATATGCCACTAAACCATGTACAGCTTAAAATTTAAAATTTGAAAGGAAATAGGCTTCTCGTAGACAGATTCCTATCACGCACCACTGCGCGTCCACCGTTTCACTCAGGCAGAGTTCTCTGTTTGGATGGGATCTTTTATTCTTAGGGCGAGGAAAGTCCAGGAATAAGCTTTTTACATGCCAGCGTGCCCCGTGAGGGACCCTGTCAATGCTTCAATCTGCAACTAACGATTTATCGGATTTTATTTGAGACCCCAAAGTCTTCGAGAATGGAGAGGAATCCATCTCGTGTTTAGTCCTGGAAAAAACAAAGGAAACAGATTTCTTGGCTCCTATCGGTCTTCTGAAATCACGTCCACATTTCTTGAATCGGAACACGATCAAAAACTATAATTTAAGATTCTTCCTTGCACATGGTTGTACAGCTTAAACTATTGAGCTGCATGCACCAGCCAGTTCACCCAAAAGGTTAAGTTGATGAGGAAAGGTGGACAATTCACTTATACTTCAACACTTCTCTTCACGTGCAGACTCCCTCAGGCCTAGGACGTGGAATAGAAGTGGGCTGCAATTATTTTTTAAATTGCGCCAACCGGGTTTTGAACTCGAGACCTCTTGGCTCTGATATCATATTAAGTTACATGCACCAGCCAGTTCATCCAAAAGCTTATGCTGATGAGGAAAGGTGGGCAATTCACTTATACTTCAACATAAACCATTGTGCATGCGCGAGCATGATCGAGTGTTCATAGGTGAAGTAAAAGCTCACCATGAAATCAAACAAAAGCATTGAAATGAGAACAAGAAATACTCTGGAAAGGAGTTGAAACATCTCCAAAAAAATCTCCTCTATTACATCATGGGTGTGTGTCCCTTTCTGATTACATCAGGCGTAGGCAGAGTGGAGAAGTAGATGTGTGCTTATACGAGCAATTATTCAGACACTCCCAGAAATTTAGCAAATAATAATATAATATAATATAATATATAATACATTTATTAAACCTAGAAGTTTTTCTGGTCGCTCGCGCCGTCCACGTCGATTTGTGGTGACGTGGCCGCGTGACGTCACACCACGTCGTGCCTGCGGAGGCCGCAGCACACACCCGTTCGTACGACGAGCACCGCGTTGAGCCATGTCACCCACGTGACTCAGCTATTAATACGACTTAACTAATTTGTCTCTGTGTCTTATCAGCTAAGTTGCAGTAGCGCAATAGTAGCGCTCAGCGGCACAAACGGCATGTTGTGCATTCGAGCCAACGCGCCCACACGGCCACGCCGGATTTTTCCTGCTCGACGCGTGGCGTTTGCGCGCGTGTCCTCTGCATCTCCTTGTGAGCTCCGCTGCTTTTGCTCCTTCACCTCTTTTGCCCTCGACGAAGGCGATGGTGGCCTTTGTGCCCGTTCCGACCGCTCCATGCTCTGCCCCTTCCGTCTTCCCTCTTGCGCCGCCCACCACTTCTCCGACGTCCCGGAGACCATGAGGAGCATCACGCCGCCTGCCCTCATCCCCTGACCGCGTGCTGGCGGGTCGACGTGCCACCGTATCGCCTGAAGCTCTGTGCGGGCCATGCCGGCACGAGCACGGCCCATATCACCGTGCCACCCATCGTGCCAGGTTAGCAGGCCCGCAGATACCGAGCAACCGTCGCGGCTTGGTCCGACCCATTTTGAATAAAGGTCGTGCCCGACTCACGGGCCGGCTGGACCAAAGGGGCCTCGTGCTAGCCCAAAATAGCCTAGCCCAGTGCCCAACTCTACTATATCTTAAGCCTAGAATATTTGACGAGCATGCGGGCTATCAAGTACTTTTTTTGCGACAAAGCCCTTCGAAAATTCCAAAATCGCTAACAGATTCTTCCACCAGTTATTTTGCAAAAAGGATCACGAAAATTCCGAAATCACAAACAGATCGCTAGTTCTTTCGACCCGAAAGATTCCAAAATCGCGAACAGGTTCTTTCATTGGTTATTTTGTAAAAAAGACTCCGTAGTTCCGCAAATTCGATATGGACGTCGGTTCTTTCGACCTGAAAGATTTGAAATCACGTTTAGATCCAGTTATTTTGTATAAAAACCATGCTTCCACAAATTTGACTCAGACACTGGTTCTTTAAACTTAGACTATCCAGCCAATTTTTAACCCGTTCTTTAAACCTGAGAGATTTCGAGTTGGTCCTTACAGAAAAAACAGTGGTTACACAAAATCGCTGACGGCTCATAACCAGCTAATTTTTTTAAAAAAAAAAACGCTCATAACTCAGATCAAAATTTTTCCTGTGGCGTGGCATCACGTGCGTCTCTACCTAGTAATCCTGAATTTACTTTAAAAGGCAGAAAGGAAGAACCTCATAGAAGCTGTATAAGCAAGTGGCTGATCTCTTGCTTCAAGACAACAGTCATGGAGTAACTCCCAAAAATTGCATTAACAGCAAGTGGTGCAATTCGGCATCAGAGCTTCAGTTAGTTTAACAGTAGTGGTATCGCAACTTTGGAGACAACTGAGAGAATGTACTTCAGATTCGGTAAAACAGCATCGTATTTGACACGGGAAGAGAAAATATCCCGCGCAGTATACTGTATTCTTGAGGTTGTTTTCATGTGATGCTCACTGTCCTCTAATCAATTAGTTCTTCCGTGATGCAATTTCAGCTGTAAATAAAGGCCAGTTTCACTGTCATCTAAGGTCATTTATACAACTAGCATGAATCTTTTATGTTGTTGTTGTTGTTGTTGTTTTTCTCTATTATTATCTTATTAAAACAAAAGCAAAATAATCCACTAAGTTCATTCTCAAGGGATGGAAATTCCTACATTAATCGAAGGAAAAAGAGAAAGATCTATACCATTTAATGTAATAGATCCAGATAATACCAACCTCGATTAAAAAAAGGGTTCATATCAAGTACAATAAAATAATTACTTGAATTCCTAATAATTGGTAAAATAAAATTAGAAATTTGATTTCTATATGAATTTCTAAGTAAAATATCTAAATAAATATAGTTTAGAATAAAAATTAAACAAAAATTAGCAATTGAATTTTTATACTAATTCTGAAAAAATATAATTCAGAGTAAAACATAAATAAAATTGGCAATTTCATTTCAATATGAATTCCAATTAGTTAAGTCCCTAAATATCTGTAATTTGGAAATAAAAATTAAATAAAATTAGCAATTGACTTTGTATATATGAATTTAACAAAAAATGAAAGAAAATTTAAATTTTGATTTCCATACTAACTCCAAAGTAAAAAACCTAAATAAATCAATTCCAAATAAATTAAATAAAATTAGAAATTTGATTCATATATGAACTCCAATAAAAATAACTTAAATTTTGAATAAATTTAAAAGTTATAATGTGAATAGTGTCAGAGTAGTCTACGAAAGAGTGCAATAGAGTCAATCTATTCTGTAGGTGGTGACGATGGAGATGAGGGCAATGTCATGATGCTTACTAGAGTCATTGAAAAAAAAAGCCAAAATCGAAGGAGCCAAGGGACATGATGGCAAGTGGTGATTGTTAGCATTGTTGAAGAAGGTAGTGGCAAAAAAAAAAAAGCTCAATGATGTCGAAGCCCTAGCAGAGACAAGATGGAGTTTTACATTGAAGATGACATTGGAAAGATATGAGGCCATTAGGTAACAAGGAATGCGCCACTACTGGTGAGGAGTATGGCGTTACCGGCGATGGCGTGAAGATTCTCCGTGTCATTAAACAAAGATTAAAGTAGACATGCCGGTATTAGTGAAAGATGGAAGGTCACCATGGTTAATGAGGAAGCCATGACATTGTGTTGGCCAACATCAAATAAAAGAAGCGACCAAAATAGGAGAAGAGGAAATCAAGCATGTATAATACCCTACATGTGTACATACATGCATGCATCCGTATGATAGAAGCACGGGCTTAGAGAAGCAGAAAAGTGAAAAGCTCAGAGTAGAGATTGGCGCAGCCATAGGGAATGGGCTTAGGGCCACCGAAGCGAGCATAACAGGTGTCCTTGGCAGGTGACGGTTGCACGTGTATGCATGTTGATGTTGCAACATTAGCATTAAGCAATACATGGAGAGAAGTAGAAGATATTATATGGTAGAGTATTGCATTGGACAAGTATTAGCTAAGAGGGATTGGTCAAGAATTGGTCTTATTGTTGAAGGTTGAAGCAGAAAAGTTAAATGTAGGGTGAGAAGATCGAGATAGAAGACACACGGTTCGGTGGAGTAGCCGGCGTGTGAGGAAAGATAAGTGCAAGATAGGTTGTCCATGGTTTATCGGTGTATGCGTGAATAATGTGCTCTAATACCATGTAAACTAGTAAGATAATTTGTTGCATACATAATCAACATATTGTTTGAGATTAAATAGATGTACATGTATATTCATATATTCTGGAAAAGAATTACTAATGGAGGAGAATAAGGGTATGCAGCTAAATGATCCATACATAATGAAGAGTTGTTACGTTTCCAAAAGTCCAAACAACTTAATATACTCAAATATTTTCTTCCATCCAAGCTCATACTTTAGTTATTAGCTCAAGCCGTATTTTCCTTCAAGCTTCGATTGTCGTTTTGAATATTTATGATGTCTTAAAAATCTGAATAACCTAAAAGATACGTAAATGTATTCTTAAACATCTAAGTTATACCATTTGACACTATAAACTTTCAAACAAATCTATCCGCGTAAATGTATGAGCCACCGAGCTCTAATCACACCGTATATTACCTTTATTAAAGTTTGAAGGTTTCATGGCCAGGGAGCTAGGCCATGTGTTGGCTGTCCGTTAGAGGCCCTCAAAAGAAAAACGTAATTATATTGAGGTCATTTCAACTATTTTTTATGAAAAGGGTTTTTTGGTTCAGTGAAATCGTGTATCCTTTGTGAAAGGACCCTAAATAAATACAAAAAACACATAATTATGTTTAGATCCTTTCGGCCGTTTTTTATGAAAAAAACCTTTTGGTTCAACAGAATCACGGATCTTTCATGAGAGGACCCTAAATAAATACAAAAGTGTAATTACGTTTATATCCTTTTAACCGTTTCGCATGTTTTCTCAATTTGCTCGTCGTGAGGGAGCGGCGGCCGCGGCCACCCATCTAATATAGTTGAATATAAGCTACTGATGTTGAAGAATAATAGATGCTAACTCGGTTTCATGTTCGTGATTTTTTTTTGTTGATTAGACATGTAAGCAAAGCTTCCTGCAGGGCTACACCCTATGATGCGCAAGTGTAATCCTGATACGCTATCGATCTGTCTAAACTACTAATCATACAGAAATTTATCAAACTTTTTTTCCTTTGTTATAAATATAAATGTGATATTTTGAACTCGCTGCTACAAAAAAAAACCCCTTTATTGCCGGACTATCACTATCGATTCGGTTAGAACCGACAGTGATAAGTATCACTACCGGTTCTAAAAAAACCGGCAGTGACACTATTACTACCGATTCTTCAATAAATTATTATCACTGCTGGATCTTAAGAAGAACCGGCAATAATGGAGGAAGTATCACTGCCAATTCGACTTACGAACCTGTAATGATAATATTTTTGAAAAAGCACAACTTTTTCATACGGAGTCGGATGGAAACAAAATTTATATGAAAATTATAGCTCTCGATGAGATCTACAACTTTTTAGTTGAAGTCATTTAGATGTCCAAATAATCATTGGAACTTTCGGATAGGAAGGGACAAAAAGAAAATATATTTTATAGTAGTTGAGAAGTGTATGTTAGGTGAGATGGTAAGGGGAGTTCGCGCGGAGCAGCAGGTCACAGGTTTGACTCCTAACAACTGCAGCGCGCGTATTTCACGTGAAAATAACGTGACTTGTGACGTTGCGGTCGTGCGTAGTAAATACAGGATGATCCAAGTGCAAATATTTTTTTTTTATTTTACCGAGTGATTTACAAACTATCACTGCCGATTCGTATACAAACTGACAGTGATATCGGTATCACTGCCGGTTCTAGAACCGATAGTGATAGTCGGACTATCACTGCCGACCAATCACTGCCAGTTCCATATCCGGTAGTAATGAGGATTTGGAACCGGCAGTGATCACGTATTATGTAGTAGTGACTGGACCTGCACTCTATTAGTTTATGATATGGGTCTGTACGCAATATCATTGGGTACATACCTTCAAAGAAGACAAGATTTACTAGAGCATGAGCCAGTTCTCCCCTCTGAAAGTGATCATATTTATACAAAACTGCAGATATTTACATATCAATTGCCACTACTACGAAACATGTGATTATTGCCGGGTCCACATCGGCATCACTGTCGGATGTGGACCCGGCACAACCTAAGTGGCAGTGATAGTCGAGGACTATCACTACCGGATGTAAACCGGCAGTGATAATCACTATCACTGCCGGTTTATACTTAAGAACCGGCAAGTGATATTAACTATCACCGCCGGTTCATACTTTCCAACCGGCAAGGATAATATATTATCACCGCGGTTATTAGTTAGAACCGCAATGATAACTAACTATCAACGCCACATTTTCAATAAAATCCGTAGTGATAAGTAACTATCGCTGCCCAATTGTTATCAATATCCCAAGATCGATAACTACATCAACGCCCTTTTTCTTGTTAACCGGCAAAGTGATAGCTCGTGTCCTATTTTGATATCCAAAACCGATAGTGATGGGTTTTTAAACTTTTTGCATATATATTTTTGCAAGATATGTTGTAGCATGTATATATATTGTACAAGAGATGTATTCTCAGACGGTATAATGCTAGTACAATAGTACTGAAGCATCACTAAAGTGTAATTGAAATACATTGAAGCATCATAATATTTAATTATTACATTGTTCATTCACTTTTGAAGCATTAAATTGTTCATTCAGAATTATTGCCATGGAGAAATGGTCGTAAAATTCGCCCTTCATGTGGAGAATTTCTAATTATGAACCCAAATTTATCTCGCTCTTGAAGGGCATCAATTTCGTGGTCGAGCAGGCTATTGGTGCCCTGATTGACGCGCTGTCATGGGAGAAATTGAAGCATTAATTAGTGTCATCGTCTTTATAAAGAAAAGTACGGGTCAACATGTAATGATCGATATACCAGCTGGCCGTTGTAGTCCAGATTGTCGATGATGAACGCGTGGATATGTATCATTGCGTAGTATCCACATAAATTGTTCCTTGGGGTTGTTTCTGCATGGAAAATCGGTGTGTATTCTGAAATTTTTCACGATGGACGATGCCGTTTGCTCTTCTTGCAGATTGTTTGTACACCTGCTCATGGTTTTGAGTAGTCATTAAAATTAATTAGGTGCAATGGGATGGAAGATTATTAGAGTAATAATGCAACGACCAAGTTACCGGTTAGCAAGTCTATTAAGTCTTGGTATTCACCGTCGGTTTCCTCATTGAGTCCAAGATGTTGATGTTGCTTTCGTCTAACATGAAGACAAGGACGATCCAAAGGAAAGTCGCAAGCCAATTAGTCGTCACAAGTGTGTTGCGATCAAATATGAGACACTAGTAGGCAGGAAACACGATCGAAAGTTGTAGGGTAAAAGCACGTAGTCCTTGTGTTGTAGCTTTAGCAATACTTTGAGTACGTACACCTCAACATCATTTATTGTTCTTGGATCTTCAATAAGTTTACAGATTGACCATGCCCGGTCCAGAATCCTATCTTTTCATTGTTGTCCGCCCTAAGTGTCTTTGTCTCCATTCTACGAAAAAAGAAGTCGACCCTATGTTTAAGAGTACGTGAATATACAAAGATGAATTATACAAGAGACTTACAGAGTCCATATTCTTAATATAGACACGCCTAGAGCGCCTCGCTGGTACATCCGATATAGTTCCACGGTTCAACCCGTAAAGAGCCGCCATTGTTGTGAAAGTCTATATCTTTGTATCCGATCGGGAAAGCAAGTGTTTTGTGTCTTTTGGACATACCGCAGTACCATTCATGTAGACGCCAGAATTGTGTGGTCGGTTTGACCTCCTTATTTGGATGCAAAGAAAGCTTCCCGTTAATGAATGGCCACTTTACAGTGTGCTCGCGCCTTCAAGACCACTTTGGCTTCCAAAGAACAAAATGCTTTACCACCACTACAGAATCAAGATATTTTCGCCGGCCAAAAGCCGACGAAACTCTGAAAAAAGCCGATTTAAAATAGCTATTTTCGCCGGTTTTTCAAGTATTTTCGTCGGCTTTTGGCCGACGGAACAAAAACGATTTAAAATATGATTAATTTCGTCAAGAACCCATTTAAAATAAGTTTATTTTCGACGACTTACGTACGTCGAAATTACTAGTCGATGCACCGAACGCGCTTCGGGCCGACGTGGCATATGTATTTTAAATTGGCCGTTAATTTAAATTAACTTATTTTAAATCGGTTTGTGGAATATTTTAAATCGGCAAAAATCAGAAATTTAAATCGGCCAAATTGTTATTTTTAAATCGCCGGCAGGCGATTTAAAATAATATTTTAATTTGAAAAAAAAATTAAAAAAACATATAAAATCCCAGAAAATTAACAAAAAAATCCTAGAAAATAACAGATATTTTCAGTAATGATATCATCACATGCAAAATTTGAACATTGCCGTCTGTTTGATGTTTCTACACCGGTACATTCAGAAACGGGAGCTCGCTGCTCGGTGGCCACGGCCTACTCAGCTCGCTGCAGTCGATCTTCACGATTCACAGGAAAACAGCCAAATAATTACCTTGTGGTACGACGACTGCCATCTTCACGTTCTTCTGCCTCAATTGTAATTGCCTGAGCTGGGCATATCTGGTCATTTGTGAAGCCAAGTGAGCAAAAGATATTTCTCAAACAAACACACAATTATGCATCAATAACTAACACCTAATTAGCACGGGAATCATCAAACATTCAGCCATCTTAACTCTTAACCAAACACATACAGCTTCACACCAGTAAACTCGACAACTTCCAAGAAGTTTTGAAAAATATCGCATGCCAAAACTTCACTATAATAGATTAGTTAAAAGCATTACATGGTACAGCGAAGTTATCAGGAATTTATCAGTGTTTACCAAAGTTTTACGTAAATCTAGTATGGTTCTAGTGGACACAAGAAGGCCTAACCGTCTAATAAATCTGAGTTTTGTATGTTGAATAGTGAAATATCAATAATTCAAGATATGATGCCCCTTTGAAAATTTCTCAGGCCTCCTTATGTGCACTAGTTCCATAAACCATACTAGAATCATAAGGAGCCCCTCCAAAAATTGAGCTGCAAATATTTTTCTGAAAAGAATTAATAAGATAGAAAGCTGCAATGCTTTTGTTGTCAACTGATTCACTGTTCAAAGTTCTACTACCATACAAAATATTACAAACTCGAGAGGTTGTCCAATCAGGGTTTCAAATCCAGATCCCGGACCCTGGTCGAACCAGTTCCTGGTCGGTAAACGGTATTTTCCCAAGTTGTTTGAGTTGTCTGGTACCCTCCCAGAAACCTGTGCCTATTTGATTCCCGATCAGAATTACTGTCATCAATTTGAATTCAAAAGTTTATATTTGATTTTACTGTTTCCAGGCCAGGATTTGTTCTCCTTGTATCCACCGGGAAAACAAGTTACTGCCAGAATTTGAAACCTGCCTCCAATGGCTCATCTATTTGAACTACTCCCAAAACTTCAATCTTAATACTTCAATAAACTGAACAGAGTATTCGACAAACAATTTCCACTCTTCGATATGAAAAGGATTACATCAAAGTTATAAGGGTGCATCGATTAGTATTATAAGCACAAACTTTGCAATTTTAATATAAAGCAGAAGAATCACCAGTGCAGCCCTGGTCCATGAAAAACTCAATTTCTTTCGGCAGTGGGTGAATTCCTATGCTTTGCTAAATTATCTATTTCTGCTATTGTCTACTAGGTTTAATACCACCCCACTTATTTATAATGCAAAACTAAAAGAAAATGTTTCTTACAGCTTCACATAGTTTACAGGCAATGCAACGCTTTTCCCCAGTATTATAACGTCTGAGAGCATGCTATCCACGGAAGCGGGGGACTCAGAGGACCCTTCTCAAATGGATAGTTAATCTGCAAGGAGGCAAGATAAAAACAGTCAGTACAAGCATGCAACTACATTACGGAAAACAGCATATGTCAAATTCATCACTTAACTGTAACTTTCCTCTCAAAGAAGTACTTGAGTGCCAACATCAAACCACGGACCATTTCAGTCCAAAACAATGTAATGATGCTCCTTTCAAACACTGAAGCAAGAAAGTTCAAAATGAGAAAACAACCACTACCAAAACAGCAATATTTTCAGCAATGATATATCATCACATGCCCTAGAAAGACTGGATGATCCGGATTGTGTGATGAAATCTTCAGTTTGGAAAACAAGATCTTTTTCTTTTTCTGATCTTTTTCTTTTTCTCCCAACACAAAAATTAGGTGATACTTGTATTATCAATTGATAATAAAGTAAAGAAAAGTATCTAACATTCATACGGAATGGTAGAAAAGCCTCAAACACATTAATGCCCTAAAAGTCCAGAGTTACCGGAAAAGAACATCACCTCAAAATAAGCCTTGGCATGATCTTGAAATAGATGTGTGCACATATCAATGCTTCTCCATCAAACAACAAGATACACGGAATGCACAAGATACATGGTACCTCGCGGTGCGGTGGCTCGGAGAAGGAGAAATTGACCTTGGCCTTTATGGCAAAGTGGCAATGCGGACCGGTGGGAGGAGGCACCGTGGGGGGAGACAACGCAGGGGGAGATGTCGGCTGGGGACACGCCGAGGCTGGGGGCGTCGGTGAGGTCGGGGGGAGCGCCCTGGTGGGAGACGAAACATCCGTCTCAACTGCAAGATGAGCTATTCTTTTGGTCAGCACATAAAGATAGCAAATGAACACTCATTGAAATGAAATAAACAATAAATCCAGCTAATCTTACAATTGCCGGGATCAATATACATAATAGAGACGCGAAATCCAGGCCCTATGTATGAGAATAAGTTCTTCCAACTATTTTTCCGCCAATAGCATAAAACAATCAATAATTAATTCGATCGGTCGGGACGACGCTGGCCTAGTTGGCGGAACCCTAAAGCCGCTATTTTAAATCACCGAACCGACGAAAATCGGTAGATGAGGCCTCAAGCGCTTTTGACAGTTCTTGGACACGCTTTCATATATTTCAATGCTTGGTGGCTTACATGTTTGACAAACATCATTTTGAGAAGTGTGCTACTAGTAGCAGAGCGTGCTTTTGAATACTGCAAAGATCACATCATTTATATGCGTTTGAAGAGCTACACATATTTCCTCACCCTAAAAAAATAAACCAGATGGTCATTTTGATGACTTTATATGACATAACAAGATAGCATAAAGGATGTATGTACTATTTCACGTGACACATTAAAATAACTCTGCTTAGTTTCAAACTGAAAGATATGAAGAACACCGCAACTCGCATCTTAAAAAAAAGCAGTTCTTTGCTCCCAAACTGCATTATGTCTCTCACTCTGCAGAATGTAGGTACTCCTTAAGAACCGGACGGAAAAAGTGAACTGCATTAAAGCGTAAATACAAGATCAGCTTTAGTTAGCAAAAATAATATACTATTTTTGTCATATGCTTAGGCATCAGACCCTCATTTGTTGATTCCCAAAATGATTCTTCCGTAAAAGTCCTATTGGATCATCAATCTTCCGAACGCTGAAGAAAACCGAGTTGCCATATGGAAGAGTCCTTAAGATTCGAGAAATTGTTGCCTCGCATCATCTTTTGACAAGTGTTCCTGGATGCAACAATAAAGTACTTAAGTAATCGAGAGGTATCACGTTTGCTTACAGATGTAAAATTAAATTATAAATTTTAGCATTTCATCAAGACTTGCATCAAATTTAATTCCTCCAGAGTCCAGAGAATCTCAAATACCATTAATCGATAGCGTGAGATGATGTCAAGCTCCCAATCTCGCTTTGCTCTAGTAATTGCAACTTGTCTAGGTAGAAACCTCTCTAGAAGAGATATCCATTCACTAGCAAGAACAAGAAAAATGGCATCTCAGAAAATGTAAAAGGTGGGAGGTGAATAACTCCCGAGCAAGTGCTTTCCCTAACCCCTTGTGCTGCCAAAATCAAACTACAAGGTCAGCATTGATTGCAAAACATGAATAACAATAAGAATCTCACTTAATCAAACAGTTGTAAAATCTCAGCTTTCATTAGGAACAGTGGACATGAACACATTATTCTCTTTGCCCTTCATCGCCTACCTTAGAGAAGACGTGGGCATGAACAAGCAAATCAAAGCTCGGGATAGGAGGTGGAGGTACCTTGGAGAAGACGTGGCGGTCTTGGCGGCGGCGGTGGCGTCTTGATGGCGGCGGCGGCAAGGCGTGAAGCGCGGCGTAAGGCGGTGGGCGTGAAGCGTGGGCGTGGTAGCGTCGGGGCGGCGGCATGAGTCGTCGCATGGGTTGGCGGCAAGGGGCGAGAGAGGGGGAGGAGTAGCAATGAAGCGAGGGTTTTTTGGCTGGCCCCAGGGTTAATTAGGTCTGGAACTAGTTTCGACGGCTCATTAGTAGCCGTCGAAATTAGCTATATATATTTTCGACGGCCAAAGGTAGCCGACGAAATTATCTATATATTTTCGACGGCTTAATTGAAGCCGACGAAATTAAATCCATATTTCCGACGGCTTAGCAGGCCGACGAACTTGAAAATTTATTTTCGACGGCTAATCTAAGGTCGACGAAATTATAGAGACAGTTTCGACGGCTTCATCTGGCCGACAAATTTATATACATATTTTCGACGGCTTCAAAAAAACCGACGAAATTAATTTTGGCCGACGAATCAACCACGTTTTCCTATAGTGCACCATCTCCTTTAGATTTCTTCCTAGAGATGCGTTCGTAGTCTGATAGTTGGCTAGGTTGAGGAGCTTCATTATCGTCTCTGTCTGCTTAACCTTCGCTAAGTCCAGAAGAAATCCTGCTTAGCGTGTTCGATTTCAATCTTAGCGGTGGTGGCGTCTTCTTGAAGTGCTCTTCTACATGGGCGCCTACTTTTTTTTTGTTTCTTCGTCGGTCATTTCATATGGTCGTTTCTTGCTAAGAGTTTTGGCTAGCTTCACAGATGATTAACTTTTCCTCCCCGACGTGTAGAATGTACAGATCGCGGTGCTTTTGGTCGTCTTGTGGCGCTGGAGCAGGAGGAGTTTTTCTTGGGTGGCGGAGGAGGAGGACTTTTCCGGTGGCGCTGGAGCAGAGAAGGAGCTTTCTTCGACGCCGAGGAGGAGGAGGAGGATCGTTTCCTAGATGGAGACTCCGCCTCGTCATCGTTGTTAACATCATCGTCGTTGTCATCTTCGAGGCAAACTTTATATATCGCTTGCGCCACGCGATGAATGTGCCTATGCTTTGTCCAAGACTTTGCCCTCCTCGCCTGCGATCTCAACCTCTACTTTGCAAGATTCACAACCACATCGTCAATCGCAACTCTGGCGTATCCCCGAGGAATTGGGCGGTTATGCAATATTCGCCTCGTTGTATGGCCAAGCCACCCTTCACCACCTTGATAGTAATGTTCGCTCTGGCGGTCAGTGCATCGCAGCTGTGTCACTCTATGATTTTGTCCACAGAAAACTACACCGAGTCCTCTTCAGAGGGTTAGCGGATGCTTGGTCGCTTTGAGAACCCCAAGGACTTACGCTATGTGACCGAGGACCTACGTCATGTGACCGACGCTCGCTCAGACCTTTGTTACCATTTCTCGCATCACTTTCATCTGTTCTTCAAATTCGACTTCCTTCTATGCATCCGGTCTTCTATTTCTCGTACACGCTCGCTCAACTGTTTTGTCTCAATTTCTTTGGTCGCTTGTACATATAGGCATTCTCTGGGAATGCCGCTTCCACTGCACCAAGCCAACCCTCTGGTGCGACTGTGGTGCTCCCTATTACCCAAGGCGCGTGTTAGCTCGTCGTCCTTCCTTCTTGGCGTGAAGGAGCCCTCAATAGCTTCGGAGTGGGCATCCGCGATCTTCCTCGAGATTTCTCGCTTTCTCGCTTCGCTTAAGCGACCATCATCCGACGCGAGTAGCTCCTCGCAAGCGGCTAGTGCTTCGATCTTGGGGCCATGTGAGACGCCACAAGAATAACTCCATCAAGTGCTAGCCGTTCTTCCCGTGCATCCCACTTGGGTACTTTCTTCACGTAGCCAGGTGCCTAGCACATGGGGGTAAATGTTCTTGTCCGAATTTGTTTTGTTCTCACGGGCCGATAGCCCGGGCTTCATCGATATCTTATATTGCTTGAATTCATCCCAAAATTGTCAGAACCTTGGGAATCTATTGAAACCGTGTTTGATCCTTCTTGACGTGCTCCTTATTCATCTTTGTCTTCCAGTTCTTCCATGCGTTCCCATAACGCTTAGTGCATGTTTCTGGCAATCTCAACCGATCTTCGAGGAACTGAAATTTCATTGTCAACTCTATCCACAATGTTTCCTTGATGTCATCGGGAACATACGACGGAGAATCGCTACCGACGTGTCCATGATCTGTAGATGATGGGCACATTGTCTCTAGCCAGACCCCGCATGTCGTCCGATATGGCCCAAGCAATGACGCTGGTATAGCTGGTTCTCCGATCGCACTAAGCTCAACTATCACCTTCGCTCACTGTGTGCATCTTTTGGGACCTCGCCCACGACACTGGCTCGGTGCACTTGATGTCCGACCACGCATTTTGATTGTTTCATTAGTCGCTTGGCTCGCTCTAATTTCATCGGAAGCATATCCTACTGAAATAATCCTAGTAAAGACTTACCTCATGTACATTTGTTGCCTAGACTTGTTCCGTGTTGAGGAACTCTGTCAGCTTCGCCTGGCTTTGGTCCATGGGCTCAGCGCCATCCGGCACTTGTCCATTGTGAGAGGCCATGTGTGGCAAGTTTTCTAGAATTTTAAATTAACAAAATCACGAGATGAATCTTCGCATATATATCAATGTTGTGCATATATAAGGCGTAATCACCATTTTGTCATACGTTAGATAATACTGTAACGTACATATATATTAATAGTGTAAATTTCAAAATCTTAATCGCATGGATCGATTCTACGGCAACCTACTTTCGTGGACAGAGGGAGCAGGTAACAAAGAACATATACAATTTCACATATACTTACACATGATACATATACAGTTGACAATTCACATATACTTATACAGATCACATATACTTACACATGATACATATATAGTTGACAATTCACATATACTTATACAGATCACATATACTTACACATGATACATATACAATTGACAACTCACATATATACTTATTTGCTCAATAAAAAATAATGAATCATTCTTATTCCACACTAATATGATTTTCAAAAAATGAAATAAGGTTATAAATCCACAATTAGAATGTTAGTAGTCTATTACACCAAAAGAAAGCAGAGCAATCAGTTCCTTGTCAACCAAGCATGTCACCTCGTGGCCTTCTTCACCCAGTATGATCGTATGCTCTCTGGCAGCCATGCTTTTGCGGTGTTAGTCAAATCGACAGACCTTCTCAGCGGCAGCACCGATGTCACGATGGACTCACTACGGCAACGATCGCTATGCTGCGTTACAGTTATGAGCCCATCGGCGACATCAGGTGCCGACCGCTAGAGAAGGTTCTGTCTGATTTGACAAAAGCATAGCTACCAGGAGAGCATACGATACAACTGGGTGAAGAAGGCCACAAGGTGACGTGCTTGGTTGACAAGAAACTGATTGCTCTGCTTTCTTTTGGTGTAATAGACTATTAACATTCTATTTGTGGATTTATAACCTTATTTCATTTTTTGAAAATCATATAAATGTGGAATAAGAATGATTCATTATTTTTATTGAGCAATAAGCAATAATATTCTAAAGAATATATGAGTTGGGCCCCTGTTCTTAAGCATCAATCACGATTTAATTTGTGACAACCTTACCTTATTGAAAATAAACAATATTTCAATACTTTAATGCATAAGAGAGTAATTAATTGAGAACTGAGTGCTAATATATATCTAATGAATCGTATACAAATAAGCTCTTGACAGATAATGGAAATAAGCTTGTCGACTAGCATACACATTTCCACACAAATTCAATACAAGCATATAGTTATCCTCACATAAGTAAAATATCTAAATAAGACCATCAAGACTTAAGATACTCACATACATAAGGTCGATAATCAACACATACACATACATATCCAATTACCAAAGAAGGTGTAAAATATTCAAATAAAATTTCCTCACATAAAGACAACATTATGTCATTCATATGGAGGTAATTATGTACGATTGCTCTCAGATTATTGGGTTTGAATGAAGATTAGAACCTTCGTCTCATCACGAGATGTGCAAAACAATTAATTGAGTAAATAAGGCCTTAAATCATCACAGAGCAATAGCATCGGCCAACCCTAGAATCATCACAGAGCAACATCACAGAGCAATAACATCGAGAACCCAAGAATCATCGATTGTCAATGCATGTTAGTCTACCAACTTAAGGCCTTATTTACAGAACAATTGTCAATATCATCGAGAACCCTAGAATCATCACAGAGCAATAGCATCGGCCAACCCTAGAATCATCACAGAGCAACATCACAGAGCAATAACATCGAGAACCCAAGAATCATCACAGAGCAATAGCATCGGCCAACCCTAGAATCATCACAGGGCAACATCACTGCCGCAACATCACAGAGCAATAACATCGAGAACCCTAGCATCATCACCAGCTTACCGGCGCGGGGAGGGGTCGCCGGACGAAGGAGGCACCGCAGGGAGGGAGGGCCGGGGGGGGGGTCGCGCAGGAGGGAGGGACGGTGTGGGAGGGTCGCGCAGGAGGGGAGGGCAGTCTTGGCCGGGAGGGGTCGCCAGGAGGAGGGAGGGCGGCGGGGAGGGTCGCCGCAGGAGGGAGGGTCGCCGCACGGAGGGCCGGCGTGGGGAGAGTCGACGGCGGCTAGGGCGCAGAGAAGAAGTCCAAACAAATTGCGAAATGGCTAAGTGCGGGAATGAAAAGGTACATATAGGGAGTATTATTACTGCCGGTTCAAATAAGTGAACCGGCAGTGATATGTTATCTCTACCGGGCTGTTCTACAACCGGCAGTAATAGTTCAACATCACTGCCGATTCATAAATGATCGGCAGTAATATTTACATATCACTGCCGGGTGAGGCAGTGATAATGTATTTTTAGTGCCGGTCGTTTCTCACCCGGCAGTGATATGTAAATATTACTGCCGGTCATTTATGAACCGGCAGTGATGTTGTAATAGTAGTGCCCGTGATGTTCCATTGTAGTGCGCGTGATATATATCTATTACTGCCGGTTACAGACTATGACGTGGCACTGATGTGTTTTATTAGTGTCTGTTCTCGTTTGTCAACCGACACTGATGTTCCTTGTCTGCTGTGGCACAAGTGGCGCGGTGGTAAATGCTGCCATGGCAAGGACTTACTGCCGCGGCAAGGAAAATTGGCACACCTGTTTTAGCCCAACCAAACACAAACATTGGAATTTCTTTAGCCCAACCAAATAAGAGCTATTTAGGGCTTCATACAAATTGCTAATTTATTTGTAAAAAAACCCCAAATATAAACATTGGAGTTTTCCTTTTTTGTTTTATTTAAAATTTGAGTTAATTAGGAATAATCAATAAAAACTTGCTCTTACTATCTCATCTTCATCCATTGGACATTTACTATTTCTGATTGACTATAATAATCAATACTCCATAAATTTCAAAATGAAGCATGTTCTTCGTACAAAATGTTTATATCACAAATTGAAGCTTGACCTTCATACAAAATAAAGCATATCCTTAATTACACAACTAAGTAACAATCCAACCTTCGTTATGATCGCGGCGTATGTATGTAGCTTCCTCTATGTCTTCCATGAGACCTAGGTCGATGTTCTCACCGAAAGGAGGAAGCTCATCAAACTGGTTATAGTCTTCCTCGTCGACTACATTCTCAACTCCCACAATCCTTCTTTTTGATTGAAGAACCACGCATTCCTTGTCATTTGGATCCCTCACAAAGAAAATTTGTGTAACGGCATTAGCAAGTACAAATGGTTCTTCTCTCAGATCCGACGTGTTTGAAGTCCACGGTAGTGATACCGCACTTGTCGATGTTCACGCCCTAGGTAGCCTCGACCCACTGGCACCGAAAGAGGGGGACCTTCAAAGGCCCATAGTCAAGCTCCCAAATCTCTTCTATGAATCCGTAGTACGTCTGCATATTGCCATTGCTGTCATAAGCATCTATACGGACCCCGTTGTTTTGGTTGGTGCTCTTCTTATCTTGTGCTCTCGTATAAAATGTATACCCATTGATGTCGTATCCTTCAAATGTCAAAATTGTATATGATGGTCCCTTAGCCAGCGTTCTCAATTGAGCGCACTCTGTTTGTGTATGCATCATGTATCTAAGCAACCAATCTCCAAAGTTATCTCTGTGCTCTCTCGCGATCCAAACCACAGACTTACATGGGTTTTGTCTTCGTAGCATGTTCTTGTGCATGTAAACATACGGGACCGCTACAACTGATTGGTGCAGAACTGTAAAATGTGCTTGCGTGAATGAAGCACGATCATTTGTACGGATCGATTTCTGACCTAGTGTCCCTTTCCCTTGTAGCCTCCCTTCATGGTGAGATACGGGCACACCAATCGGTTTGAGATCCATGTAATCGATGCAGAACTCGATGACCTCCTCGGTTCCCCAACCTTCGGCAATGCACCCTTCCGGCCGATGTCGATTACGAACATATTTCTTCACAACCCCCATGAACCTCTCGAAAGGGTACATCTGATGTAGAAACACAGGGCCAAGAAACTGTATCTCTTTCACAATATGAACAATGAGATGGACCATAATATCGAAGAAGGATGGAGGGAAGCACATCTCAAGCCGGCAAAGAGTGTGGATCACATCTTGCTGCAGCTTATCCAGTTTCAACGGGTCGATGACCTTCTGTGAAATCGCGTTGAAGAATGAACACAACTTTATAATTGGATCTCGCACTTTCTCCGCGAACACCCTAATTGCTATAGGAAGCATCTGTGTCATCATCACGTGACAATCATGAGACTTCATACCAACTAATTTCAAGTCTTTCATTGAGACTAGCCTGTTTAGGTTGGCAGAATAACCAGACGGAACTTTGACTCCGTGCAAGCACTCACACACGCTAATTTTCTCAATCTTGCTTAAAGTGTAGCAAGCTGCGGGAAGGTACTTTTTTCCTTGACCCAGATCTTCATGATGCAGCTCCTTCCTGAGTTTCATATCTTTCAGGTCCATCCGTGCCTTGAGTGTATCTTTTATTTTGCCAGGTATGTCTAGTAAAATACCAAGCAAGCTGTCACATACGTTCTTCTCTATATGCATGACATCGATAGCATGTCGAACATCTAGGTGCTGCCAATAAGGTAGGTCCATAAATACTGATCTCTTTTTCCACAAAGGAGCTGAATCACCGGAACTCGGGACTGATGTACTTCCGGCTCCCTTTCCATGGATAATTTTAATATCCTTTATGGCTGCAAATATCTCTTTACCGTTGCGATGTTTTGGAGCTGAAGCAGTCTCCTTTGTACCATCAAAAGCTCTCTTGTTGTTGCGATACGGGTGGTCCTTGCGAAGGAACCTACGATGCCGCATGTAACACATTTTTCGACAAGATTTCAGCCACCGCTCCTCAGATCACCCATGCAATGCATGCATCCATTGAATCCTTTTATAGTCTGGCCCGAAAGATTGCCAAGAGCAGGGTAATCATTGATGGTTACGAACAACAACGCCCGTAGCATGAAGTTCTCTCTTCTGATCCCTAGTGTGTCTGACGAGGCCGTGATCAAGGCCTTCAAGTGTGAGACCCCATTCCGAGGAACAGGAAACTCCATGTGATTACCGTACTAGTCCCTGGATCAGTAGCTAGCACTCACATGTTTACAACATTAATATCACAACCAAAAGCCAAGCTTTAATTACACAGCTTACCATAGATGCTAATTATACAAGCAGTAGTTACAAGCGAAATAAAACAGCGAAAATACTAGATAGCTTAAGACCCAAAAGCCTGGTAGCATGCCCAACCGAACCCCACAGGCATCTGACTAGGCAAAAGCCCTAGAAGAAATCATCGACGAACTCCCCGAGACCTACTTGAAGAAACGCATCATCTGGCACTTCGCAGGGATTCTCCTCTGAACAAAACAGATAGCAAGGATGAGTACAATTTGTACTCAGCAAGACTTTATAGCAAATGCAAATACTAATCATGCAGGCTAATTCAAAGGAACAGGCTCTAAGTTATTTTGCACTTTGCGGAAAGAATTTAAACATATGACATAATAGATTGAAATTCGCATTTTTATGAAACAGCATGAGATTTGCATATCTACCAGAAAATAAATATGTTCCATGACTTAGCATTCCCAATGGCGAAAATCCACATACGTCGATCCTTTGACTTAAACAAATAGTTGCCAAAACAGAACCAACCCATTTTATAAAATGTAAAACTCTAACATTGGAATGACTTTACCAAGTGCCCATATCGCGGGCGCGGCTAATCGATTAGATTTATACTCTGCAGAGTTGTACAGCTTTACCCACAAGGAATGAAACACCTTTTTGCTAGGCCATACGACACACTTCCTTAGGTGTGCCGGCAAGGCGATCATACAGAGCCGTTACATTATTCAGATGTGACATTGATCCAGCCCGGGACGTTAACCCCTGCCATAGAACTAGAAACACACACACAAGTTTGTGGATCCACATTCACACCCAACACAACGTTTCTAAACACGGCAGGGCGTACACCGTTGCATGGGTGGAAACCCTTCCAGGCAGACCTGACCGGAATGCCCGTGCTAGCTCCCGCCTACCAATGAACAAGGCCACGTCTGAATAACTTAATAGGCTAAGGCTACCCCATAAATAGCCCTCGTGGTTGCACGGAAATTCTTGGATCGATAGCGTCCCATTGCTCGGTCCTTAATCCGACACGGGCGACACTCCACCCTATACTACGTGCAAAGCCCTTAGTGCACAACCGGCTATTGCCAATAATCGCCCGCATCAAAGCATAGTTTTCGGGTTTTCAAGTTTTTAACCAACATATTAACAACCTTTAGTAAAGTAATAACCCGTTGTGAAATCATTTTAAACACATCATGACGATCTAAAGCAAAGTTAAGCAGTTGTAATATTTTAACGATTATACCCAAACTGACATTAACTATGTCTAAGCATACTAGGGTTCACAAGGTTCACAGGATCAATCAGATTAAGGAAAACCATAAATTTCAGGGATAGTTACTAACCTTATCCAAAATAGCAGTTTTTATGGAGAATTATCCGGATGCACTATACAGTTGCAAAAACAACATATGGTAGGTGAATTAGTAGGTTCAACATGGTCAATGGAATGCTTGCCTTGCTCTTCTTCAGAAATGCCAACTTCTGGATCGGCAACTGCCTCTTCCTCCTCGATGGTGTCTGTGTCTACACGCCGAAATTGAAAGAACCAACAGCAATTACAAACTTGTAAAGAAAGAACGAAAGAAACAAATAGAAGAACGAATAAAACCCTTACACAAGATCCAGGGTCGCCTTTTTATGAATCCTTTAATTACCTTTTTCGAATTCAAGATGCTAAAATTGTTTAGATTATACAATTATTCATTAGTTGCAATGTGCACAAATCTTGCTGCTCCCAGCAAGCATGCTGGAACCTTATTGCTTATGTGTTTTGTTTGAGTAGGACTTAGAGCCAAAGCTAGACGAAGCAAGATTATTTCCTTAGATTCTTACAGAGCATATCTTAGGGATCAATTCTAGGTTATTCTTTACTAAATTCAGGACTACATGAGTTGCTTTGGGTGTTAATGAAAAGTCTTAAATGACCATATAAGTTCATAGGTGACTAGTTCTTTTACTTCCAATAGATTTCACTTAGAATTTGTTTTGCACAAGCTAGATCTTCTAATTTAGGCTACTAACTTAATCTACATGATATTTGGGAAGGTTCTGGTGATAAAAATGACTTAACTATAGTTTTCTTCATTTGCAACTACAGTTCATTCATTCCTCTCACAGCCTTCAAACATGTGAATACTTAGGGTTATTAAACTATCAAAATTAATAGGCTATACCTGATGGAATATGATTATCTTTTCTTATTTGGGTAGTCTATACTTTGGACAGCACCACTGATCAAATTTCATAAGTTTTACGCTTTAGACGAGACTTTATATTCATCGTTGAAAAGGCTTATATGGCATTGTAAAGTTTACGTTTTACAAAATCGGCAAGAACGCAAAGTGAAAGGTTAACTCTTAAGGGTTTTAGGTTGACCAGATTAATATGCAAACCTTAAGAAAATATAACTCTTTTTACAGAATATGATAGTATAAACTTTGCACAATGTTTCTAGACTGATTTTGCTGATTTTAGTATTTGGACAAGCTATTTTATCTACCACTGAAATAGCCTAAATGATCATATTGTTTAACATCAAAATCGGCCAAGATTCAGCTTAGTTTCCAACTACCCTGAGCATGGTTCTTGATCCATTTTCAACACATACTAACTTCCAGAAATTTATATCATCTACATTTGCTGAAATCCATTTATTTCTCTTGTAGCATTTTATTTTATATTCATTCTCTTTTTTTTGCCGAATTAAACCTGGATTTATTTGACAAGGCCAACTAATCTTTAAGTACAAATATTTTTACCAATTTGAACTCATTCCAGAACAAAGATTTCAAGGATATTTGATTTCCTTTATTTTGGTGAAATCCAAATTAATCTTTTTCCTTAGCACACAAATACCTATTTCGGTATTTTCATTGCAGAAATCCACCCAGTGACTCTTTCAAGAATATTTTTGTATGTTCTGATACTATTGGATCTTATATGATTTTAGAAATTTATTTTGCTAGATTTTGAGTAGTATTTCCAAACATTATGACTATTTGAATTTGACTCGGTTTTGAAATCCCAAGCTAAATGAAAATGCGTTTTCGCTACTGGAAAGCGCATTCCCACGCGCGCGCAGTGTTTGGCTCAAAACCCCCCCTGAGACTGACCAACCGGGCCCAGGCGTCAGTGACTCAAGACAGGGCATTTCGGTTTCTACCTCACCGCCGGCGAAGCATCACCGGAGCGGCGGAATGGGCAACACCTACAACATCAGCGCGACGAGACGAACACAGGGGTGGTACCGATTCAACCTGTGGTCGCCACCGGTGAGGGGCGGCGGAACCACGGGCGAGTGCTGGCGACTCGCCGCCGGCGAAGCATCCCAGGGAAGAAAGGTTCGGCGAGCATCAGTGAGGGTAGAGGATGCTAATTCACCTGGGGTTCGGGTTGGAGATGAGCCGGAACGGGCTGTCGTCGGTGCGCCGGAGCCGAAGAAGAAAGACCTCGTGGTGACGGCGTTCTGCGCAGAATGGCCTGAAATTAACCCAAGGATTGGACTCAGGAGTGCTTAAGGATGCTCTAGACCAACCGATTCGTGGTACCCCTCACTCAGTCACGGGGATTCCATTCTATCCCCCTTCTTCTGTTCTTGGGCGAGAAACGGCGAAAAGGAGAAGAAATGCAGTGCGGGCTCAGTCGGAAGTCGCTACTGGCTCAGGAGGCTTTAGGCGATGCGCTCTGGTCTTTTGTAGCGAGCCAACAGAGGAACTCCCGAGTGAATCGCCTGCGCAGCCTCCCTCGGAAGTCACGGCGAGTGCGCTGCATCAATGAGCCTTGGGCTATGGCGAAGCAGCGTACGCCATGACGCTCTGAGTGGCTCGGGAGAAGCTCCAGTACGACCGCAGGCGAGAGAGGCAGCGAGACCAGAGAGAGAGCGATCAAAGAAGAGACTGACCGGTGGGACTGGACCCACATGGCAGTGAGGGCAAGGATTAGCTTAAGGATGGATTTAGCCAAATGCACTGAACTTGCATTAAATTCGACCACTAAGCTTGGTCATCAATTTTTCTTATTTTTCCCATACCCTCCCCTGGCAGTAGACCAGCTCCTGACAAAGACTAGGGTCAAACTACTTGGCATAACATTTACTAAAATTCTGATATGGTATAGAGCACTGAATTTCTATTTCTGTGTTTGAATTACCAGATGATTCAAATATTTTATAAAATTTTTGAAACTTTGTTTTTCAAATTTATTTGAGACAAGGATTCTTAGATAAAATTTTCAGCTCAAGATATTTCTCCATTAATTTATAAAAATTCTGACATTCTATTTTTCAGCTTTTGCTACTTTCTGTTTTTGAATTATTTAGGGCTTTATCCCATCTGATAACTTTCTGATATTTTTACCAATGGTAAATACTGTATCAAAGGTGACTTGGTAAATTTTTCAGCTGGATATGAGCTCTGGATATTTTTCACAAATTTTGAGGGTGCACTGTTTCTAGTCAAACTGACCTCCATTTGCATTTTTAATATTCAAATTAATATTTGTATCTTTTTATCAGTGTGCAAGTTGATTTCTTCACCTATTTAGATTCAGAAAATACTTTATTCCCAATCTTTCCTTTGGTTCTTTTAATTTCTCCCATTTCCTTTTATTGTCTTTGCAATACAAAATCTAAGAAATCAGTTCAAGAAAATCACAAATTCCATAAAACTCAAAAATACTCAAAATGCAATTTCACATTATAGCATTCCACTGTTTTAAATTTTTCAGGATGTTACATAAAGTTTGGCGTGCGCGACCGTCGCCTCACCGAAGACCTTGAGATCACGGCGAGGCTCACCGTCGGCAAGCTCTTCCGCATGGCGGAGCGCCACGCTGAACTTGACGACGACGCTTATTTCGTCCTGAAGCGATTATGACCAAGGTAAGCTTGGCGTCAACTCTGGTGAGGCAGGTCCCTCCAGCGCCAAGAATACCGACCAAGGCTTGGCTGCCAAGAAGCGGAAGAGGGACCGCAAGCGCGAGGGTGGTCGACCTAGGGTGACCGTCTCGGCGGACGGCCATCGTGAGGTCATGGAAGTTCGGGACTTGGTTCAGGAGAGGCCCCGTTCCCAGCAAAACCGACCATGACCCAAAGAGCGCAGCCTCAGCGGGGCAGACGATCGATGCAGGTCGCGACAGCCGATGGCGCCCACAAGGTCCCGAGGCGATCTCGATTCGATGAAGGTAAATTTTGCCTGTTTACAGACTCAGCCACGACCTGGGTGCAGGGCTGGCGAGCTGCTCGAGGCCTTCTACGACGGGCGTGAGAGATGCCTACGCCCGAAGGAGGAGATGAGCCCGAAAGGGTAAACGTCGGGGAAGACCAGGCCAACCTCGACCTGGACTTTCAGCAAGGCGACCGCCGGATAGACGTCATCTTTGGCGGTTCTTCGGCGTATTAGTCCCGACGCGAGATCAAAGATGCCGCACGCGTGGTTTATCAGGCCACTGCTGGGAAGTCCACGGACCAGCCCTGTAAATGGGCTTGGGCAACGATCACCTTCACGTCGGAGGATGCCCCCCAAGGTATGTCGAAGGATCTCAAGACTGCCATGGTCGTGACCCCGACCATCAGTAACACCATGGTCGGGAGGGTCATGGTCGATGGTGGCAGCTCCCTCAATTTGCTGCTGGCTAGCGCATTCGACCGGATGCAGATCCCCCGGTCGAAGGTCAAGAGCATCGCGATTCCGTTCTTCGGGATCGTTCCTGGGAGCTCGACCACTCCTCTAGGACAGGTGGTCCTGCCCGTCACCTTCTATCGGGGGCTGGACAACCCTTTGGCCATCAACGACAACGGCGCGCCCTAGCTCGGGCCCCCAACATGCCCTTTCTCGGCGAGGGGCTGTGGTTTCGAGTGCGACGACCTGAAAAGGGCCAGCCTTCGCTCGGGTCGTTGTTTCCTTGGATCCCGGCACGTGCATTTACTGGGCAGTTACCAAGACGTGATCTCATGGGATGGTGTAGGAGTGCGCAGCAAGCCCGGAACGGTTACAAACGGCCCTCAATGCGCATTAAGGGCCACGATCCGATGATTTCTCCCAGCAGTTACGCAGAGGGGGAGGTATAAAAGCTGGAGATGCACAAACGCAGAAGACAACAACAGTACGCACCACAGCCCGAGCTAGGAATCACCATTGCTAACTTGAGCTGTAAACACATCCCTGTACACCGACATAACAAAGATCACCGCCGCAAGGTGACTGGAGTAGAGCTATTACCTTTACAGGGGCTCGAACCAGTATAAACCTTTGTCTCCTGCTCGTTGACGCCTTGCCCCGACCATCAATGTATCGATTCCATTCCTTCGTTTGAGCGAAGCGCTGCGCGGGTCCCATATCACACGAGACCCCTACCACCTTTCTTACGGTTGGCGATCCCGATCGTCGACAGCTGGCGCCCACCGTGGGGCCCGTTTGCTTCGTTCACTCGTAGGAAAAACTCCAGGATCTCGGGAGCATGGCGCACTTCACTCATGGACTTTCTTCAGGTATGGGTTCGGACGCGGACTCCGACTCTGCGTCCTGCTTTCGCCACCACCGCCGAGCAAAGCACGTCCTGGTGGTGGACGGTCCAGGCACGGAGGGAGATGCGGATGATCGTAATCCGCAGA
>JAYEVE010000063.1:0-59213 GCA_036346375.1 Guadua angustifolia
CAAGCGAAGTGAAACGTCAACGCAAGAAGTCGGTTCACATGGAAAAAGAAAAATTAAATGATTTTTCTTTTTAGGAAATTCTAGAAAATGCAAAAGGCCAAAATAAATAGCAATTAAATTAGAAAATTTATATAATTCTTAAAAATACTTTTAAGCATTTAGAACCTAGATAAATTGATTTGAGCACATTTCAACTTATAAAATTGATTTCATTAATTTACTTGCACTAAAAGGAATTTTATTCCACAGATTAAATTTAAAAGGGCTCAAATTTTGAAATGTTACAACCATGGATCTGGTTGTGCAATATTGCACTGTGTGATCGGCCTAATGCACTTTCCTACTCTTTTTCCTCTTGATATGTGACCCGTCCCGACTGTTGGTTGCCCCCTATGTACTGGACCCATGTAAATCTTCAATTTATCTCCTTTGGAGTTAGGCAAGTTTGCACCGTGAGATCCGCCTAATGCTCTTTCCTAGTTTTTGAATCATCTGGTACTCTGTACTATTAAATCTGGGGAGAAGTATGCATATGCCTTTTTTTTTTAAAAAAAGCGAGTTTGGTTCAACTTTTGGCATATATCTAGACTGCTGGCACTTTTTATTCTATGCATCCAATTTAGTCGCAGGTAGGTGTCCATGTCATATTTGTGTACTTACACATGATAAGCCACATTGATACTCAACCGTAGCCGTAGATTGTGTAGTCATAAAAAATCGATGATTTGTGCCATTCTTTTTTTTTATTAATGTGGAACTTTCTAGCTATTTATCCTTTTCCAGATTAATATGCTAATTTCTAGCTATTTATCTTTTTTTTTCGAACTAATGTGGTAGTTTCTAGCCTTTTCATCTCCAATGAATAACTTGGGGCTTCTAGAGGAGCCTCTAATTAGAATAGATATCTCTACTAATATAAATTTGCAGTCGGTGGCAGCGGTCCATTCTTCCTAACCCCTTATATCTCCAATAATGGCAAGTCAGTATAGCTAATTATTCTTTCCTGATTTACAGCCAGCCATGTCTCTCTAAATATGGCTGATTATTATAGCAAAATCCCTGATTATTGCTAATAATTAATAGCATGCCAATAATTCCTTTTGTATTCTATATATGATGTACAGTTTTCACATAATCAATCAAGGGAATTCATTTAACATCTCCCATGTCGTGCCGCTGCGGCGAATGAACTCAACAAACTGATCAATAAAGTTACGGACCGACGTACATGGTCGCGAGACGCAGGAGCCCGAGTGCCGTGGTTAGTAGTAACTACGGCTAGAAAGACAGCCAAAGTGCGACACCCACCGAGTGCTGTGACCCCAGCGTCGGCCAGTTGGATGTGAACAAAGCATATGACGCTTCAGCGCGGTTGCTCGGCGACACCGGTGGGACACTGTCGGCGGTGAGAGACTCATTGGCATACCCCTTGGAGATAAACGGGTTGATCCAGCTGAACGTCGCGAGAGAGAGGAACTACACGGCAGTGCACGGCGTGGTAGGCACCTCGGCGCTGGTTTTTTCTGGTTCACCTTCATAGGCTCCGGCGTCATGGCTGATGAAGCCAGTGATGGTTAGGTACGCTAAAGGCATGGAGACGAGTAGGCCGGCAAAGGCAAAAGGGTCATCTGGGAAAAGCAGCGAACCGTCGGCGCAGCGGACCACCGCCGAAGCGGAGAAGAGTGCGGCGCCGAGGGCGGTGGCGATCCAGAAGACGCAGAGGTGCAAAAGCTGGGTGGTGTTGGTGGCCCCTTTCTTCGAGGCGACTGACCACGCGGCCATAGCGTGCGCGACGAAGTGGGCGGTGAAGAAGGCAGACTACACAGTGCGCCATGGCATGCTCGGCAGGAGGAAGAACGTGAGCGCAAGGAGGACGGTGGACGCCGCGGCAAAGACAGCGGAAGCCCCGAGTGCGACTGCGTAGCAGCTAGGGCTCCAGAATGGCGGTGGCTTTGGCAGCAGCACCTTGTGCTCGAGGGAAGCCCCCGTGTCGCCCCTGCGAAGGTGGTGGATGACGAGGACGAGCGAGGCGACGAGGAAGATAAGGTCGACGGTGCAGAGGAGCGCGCGTTGTGGGCATGGCGAGAGGAAGAGGAACACGAGCTGGTAATATAAATTGCAAAAAAGGATAAAAATGATTGATTGATTTTTGAGATTGGTAATATATATTGCTACGTACAATATATTTGGTTTTAATTCATACCGGAGAAGAAACCATAAAAACTTTTGTAATCGGGAGAGGCAGATGTTTGATCTTGTAGCATAATTTTCTTTTATTGCTTGACCTTTATGTTTCGTTACCAATTTTATTTTCCATAGCAACGCATGGACATTAATCTAGTCTCTACTAATATAAATTTGCAGTTGGTGGCAGCGTTCCGTTCTTCCTAGCCTCGCCCATCGGCCATATCTCCAATAATGGCCGGTCATTATAGCTAATTATTCTTTCCTGATTTATAGCTAGCCATATCTCTCTAAATATGGTTGATTATTATAGCAAAATCCCTGATTGTTGCTGGTAATTAATAGCCGGCCAATCATTCCTTTTATACTCTATATATGCTGTACAGTTTTCACAGAATCAATCAAGAAAATTCATTCAAGATCTCCCATGTCGTACCGACGCGGCGAATGAACTCAACGAACTGATAAATAAATGATGGACCGACGTACATGGCCACGAGGCGCAGGAGGCCGAGCGCCGCGGTCAGTAGTAACTGCAGTCAGAAAGATAGCCAGAGCGTGACGCCCACAGTTGCCGTGACCCCAACGCCGGCCAGTTGGACGTGAACAAAATGTACGATGCTTCGGCGCGGTTGCCCGGCGACACTGGTGGGACGTTGTCAGCGGTGAGAGAATCATTGGCATACCCCTTGGAGATAAATGGGTTGATCCAGCTAAACGTCGTGAGAGAGAGGAACGACGCGGCGACGCACGGCATGGCAGGCGCCTCGGCACTGGTGTTTTCTGGTTCACCTACATAGGCTCCGACGTCATGGTCAGTGAAGCCAGTGATGGCTAGGTACGCTAGAGGCATGGAGACGAGTAGGTCGGCAAAGGCGAGAGGGTTATCTGGGAAGAGCAGCGAACCGTCGGCTCAGCGAACCACCGCCGAAGCGGAGAAGAGCGCGGTACCGAGGGCGGTGGCGATCCAAAAGACATGGAGGTATAAAGGCTAGGTGACGGTAGTGGCCTCTTTCTCTGAGGCGACTGACCACGTGGCCATGGCGTGTGCGACGAAGTGGGCGACGAAGAAGGCGGACTCCACAGCACGCTATGGCGTGCTCGGCGGGAGGAAGAATGTGAGCGCGAGGAGGACAACGGATGTCGTGGCAAAGACGGCGGACGCCCTGAGCGCGACTGCGTAGCGGCCAGTGGTCCGGAATGGCGGTGGCTTCGGCAGCAGCTCCTCGTGCTCGGGGGAAGCCCCCGTGTCGCCCCTACGAAGGCGGTGGATGACGAGGACGACGACGCCGAGTAGAACACGTTGCGGGCAAGGCAAGAGGAAGAGGAATGCGAGCTGGTAATATAAATTGCAAAAAGGGATAAAAATGATTGATTGATTTTTGAGATTGGTAATATATATTGCTACGTACAATATATTTGGTTTTAATTCATATCAGAGAAGAAACCATAAAATCTTTTGTAATCGGAAGAAATAGATGTTTGATCTTGTAGCATAATTTTCTTTTATTGTTTGACCTTTATGTTTCGTTACCAATTTTATTTTTTGTAACAATGCATGGGCATTGATCTAGTAAATAGATAGATAGATAGATACATAGATGTGAGACTTTCTAGCTATTTATCTCTTCTCAGATTAATGTAATAATTTTTATTTTTTTAATTGTTTGGACTAATTTGGAAGCTACCAGAGGAACTTCTAATTAGAATAGATAATTAGAATAGATATAGATAGACAGACAGCACTGTATCAGGCATGATCAGCAATCGTCTGTCAAGAATTACCATCTGGAAACCAACTGCAAGCACTCGATGACCAGGCGTTGATCTATATTGGCAACCCAGGTCTTTGCGGTCCTCCTCTCTCCAAGAATTGTTCAGAAACGCGGTTTATTCCAGAAGAACACGAAGATGGGAGTGATCTGGCTTTCTTTTTACTTGCCATGGGTTCTGGATATGTAGTGGGTCTCTGGATAGTCTTTTGCATCTTCTTGTTCAAGAGGAAATGGAGGGCTGTTTGCTTCTCATTCTATGACAGCTTGTACGATGTGGTTTATGTGCAAGTGGCTGTTAGCTGGGCGTCCTTGACCAGAAAAAATGAGTAGAAGCCGAGTACTTCAACACTGGTGCTTGCATTGTTACCATTTATACTGTGGGGATGTATCAATCTTGTTTGAGTGTATTAGACCTATTTGTTACCATGTATACTGTGGGGACGTATCAATCGTACGTGTTCGAGTGTACTAGAACTATTTGTTACCATGTATACTATAGGGATGTATCAATCATACGTGTGTAATAGAACTATTTGTTACCATGTATACTGTGGGTACTATCATTCGTCTAAGTTTATGTTATCGGGTCTGCACTCCCTACTCAGTGCCCCCTTTAAACTCCTATTTGGGTCATTGCTACAGAAGTGCTAATTTCAATCAGAAAATTATAGTGGTAGAATTATCATCTAAATTGTAATATGATGGACTGGATTGGGAGGGAATGCCTAGAGAGGATCAGCCTGGAGGGGGCCTCATGGTGTCAATGGAGTTCTGGACCATGCAGTGAGCTCGTCGCTCAGTGAGGCTCCAGCCTACAATCGCCATGACCTGCCGGCGATGCTCCGTGGCGATTGCTACACCGGATGGTCCGCTAGAGATGAGCCACATCCGCTTCTACCGGCAATGGCATGGCTTCGTCGTCACCCCAGTACAAAAGGAGTGGCTTTTGCCGGCGGCGCGTGGTGGTTGAGGAGGCAGGCGGCAGAAACGCGCCTCCTTGGTGGACAGTATCTGCATCCGACGGCTGCCGTGTCAAGGAGTGATTGATCAAACGGTCGGTGTTCTTCTGCAAGCGCAACAACACCTTGGCGGATAATTCCGTGTGTGAAAACACTGTAGTGTTACTGGGCTACCGAAATTGAAACTAACTAATGATTTAAAGAAACGAAAATAAATTGATGCCAACTAACGTCTAAAAAAATTGAAACCAATTAATGTCTAACAACCCGTGGGTATGTCTCAAAGTTATGACTTGTGCAGGAGCAAAACAAAAACTCGGCATTTGCAAATGACTCCATCATTATAAGTAACGCATCATTATAGTGGATGGGGGTCTTTCGATCCTTCAGTATGCGGATGACACGATTCTCTTTATGGAGCATAATTTGAACGAGGCTTTGAATTTAAAGCTTGTCTTGAATGTTTTTGAACAGCTTTCAGGGCTTAAAATCAATTTCCATAAGAGTGAAATACTCCTTTTTGGTGAAGCTCAAACGTACAAGAAGGAATATGTTCAACTTTTTGGGTGCAGAGAAGGAACTCTTCCCTTCAGATATTTAGGTATCCCAATGCATCATAGAAGAATTAGTAATAAAGACTGGATTTCAGTGGAGGAGAGATTTCAAAAGAAGCTCGCTAGTTGGAAAGGAAAGCTTCTTTCTGTTGGAGGTAGATTGGTGCTGATTAATTCAGTTCTCTCTAGTCTTCCTATGTTTCTGTTATCTGTTTTTAAAGCTCCTAAAGGGGTGATTAAAAAACTAGATTATTACAGATCCAGGTTTTTTTGGCAATGCGATGATCATAAGAAGAAATATAGATTGGCAAGATGGTCAGTGCTCAATAAACCTAAATGTATGGGGGGTCTGGGAATCTTAGATTTGGAGCTGCAGAATAGGTGTTTGCTTGGTAAGTGGATATTTAAATTGTTAAACGAGGATGGCCTATGGCAGGATCTACTTAGAAGGAAATACTTACATAGTAAATCCATTTCGCAAATTTCCAGGAAGGTTGGGCTATCTATGGGTTCATTTCATTTAGGGGATGGGAGATGTGCTAGGTTTTGGGAGGATGTATGGATTGGTTCTAAACCTCTTATGGAGGTATATCCTAATCTTTATAGATTGGTTAGGAAGAAAGATGTTTCAGTATCTAGAGTGCTTGAATCGGCCCCGCTCAATGTCTCCTTTCGAAGGTCGTTGATGGGATATGATTTGACAACTTGGTTTGAACTAGTTTCAAAAGTTGCCAATGTTTCGTTATCTCAAGAGAGGGACATGTTTAGATGGGTTCTTAGCAAAAAAGGTATCTTTTCGGTCCATTCGATGTATAATGCCTTAATTCAGGAAAATTCCATTCCTAGCAAGTGTGACATTTGGAAGCTCAAAATCCCTTTGAAGGTTAAAATCTTCCTTTGGTACCTAAGATCAGGGGTTATTCTCACCAAGGATAATTTAGTTAAAAGAAGGTGGCAAGGTAGTTCTAAGTGTTGTTTTTGTAATTCTACTGAAACAATCCAACATTTGTTCTTTGATTGTCATTTGGCAAGATCTATTTGGAATACCTTTTTCATATGTTTTGGAATCCAATCTCCTCCCAATGTATCCTTTTTGTTTGGATCTTGGCTTAAGGGTGTTAATTCTAAGCTTAAGTTCCAAATTTTACTAGGTCTGTGAAACCCTATGTTGGTCAATATGGTTATGTAGGAATGATATGATATTCAACAGAGTTCTATTGACTCATTTATGTACAGTAATCTTTAGGGGACGTATTGGATCGAAGTTGGTCGTCATTGTTTAAAGAGGAAGAGAAAGAGATCTTTGTTAAAGGGATGCAGGATGCTAGAGACTACAATCTTGAGTTGTTTGCCAAATTTGGTTGGAGAAGGAAGCTTAGAATTGAGGCTTAATGCCATGTTGCTGTAATTCTTTTGGGAACTTGTTTTGTTAGTCGTTTGACTATTGTTTGGCTTGCGTCTAGTGGCTGTATAGCCGGTTTCTTTTCCTTGTACTTTTTGGATTATGTACTGTTGGCCACATTCCTCCTCGAGGGAAGAGGCCGGATTGATTTCCTTTATCTAAAAAAATTATAAATGCGATCTACTATCACTTGTGTAACAGTCTGAAAATATAAAAACAAATAAAATATAAATTTTGATTGGAAATGTGATTATATTCTGAATTTCCCTATTTTCTAATTTTTCTTGGATTTATTGTTCTTTAAGAAAAATCTTTTATTCTTAAACCTTTGATTTGCAAACTTTGAAATTTAAAATCTTTTAAGAACAAAATCTAGTTAAATCCCAGGACAACTTCATAACATCCCCAAAAAATCTCAAAGAAGTTTGAAAGCATTTAATGCCTTAAGAAAAGTCAAAACAACATTTGATGACTATGAACAGAGACATTGTCAAAATTATTTAAAACTGTACAAATATGATCATCTTTTGAAAATTTTATGTTATCATATATATATATATATACAACCCAAAAAGACCCTATGGAAAAAGTTTAAAAAATATTGAACCTAATCTGATGCATCTAGAAAATACAAAACTATAGCAATTTAAAAACAACATAAGTACTGTTAGAATTTTATAAAATTACACAGTTTTGATCATCATCTAAAAATTTCATGGTGACATCTATAACCCCTAGAAACACACTGAAAATTTTTCAAAAGGATTGAACCTACATTGATGTCTTAGAAAGATAAAAATTAGAAAACATATAATTGACAAAGCGACATTGTTAGAATTTTATAAAATCATACATGTAAGATCATGATCTAGAATTTTTATGAGAGGATAATAATTCCTTGGGATCATATACAAAAAGTTTCAAAAATATTTTACCATGAATGACAGCTCAATTAGGTGCAAAACCTTATCTGTCCAAAACAGTGAATTCCAGAATTCTCTTTTGCTCTCACTGCCATGTGGGGTTCACTCCATGGTCTGGCCCACTGTCACGACCTGAGGCGTAACTATGCGTTATGGTGTTTAAACGTGAGGCGTGTGTGTGAGTGCTAACTCTTGTGTCATTGAGATGGGTTGGAAATTGGGCTAAGCCCATGTAACGAAGTTGTTGGTCCGGGACTTGGCTATATAAGCCTGGAAGGACAGACTGGCGGGATCAGGCAGAATGAAATCTCTTTCTTGATCCCCAATTCATTTCCTCTCCTCTCGTGCTTGCTTCTTCCACCCCATATTTCTCTCCGTTCTGCTGCGTTGTCGATCGATTACCAGAGGAACGTTACATTTGGTATCAGAGCCACCGCTGCTCACTCTGGCGCCGAAGAAGAAAGTAAACCAGTTCGAAGAGAAGTTGTCGCAGACCCTGGCGACGATGGAACATCAAGGTGAAGCAACGGCAATGATGTTGAAAGAGCTGTGCGATCAGTTCAAGGCCTTCCAAGGATCGCTGGATGAGGTCAAGGAGAATCAAGGGCGACTTCGAGATCGAATGGAGACATTGGAGGCGAAGACGTTGGCTCCTGGACCTCGGGGCCTTCCCACGGGGCAACTGATCACAGGATCGTCGTCGTCCGCAGTCGGCGATCCCACCCTGGGGCCTGATGGCCGTCGCGAAGACATGCATCACCGGGGAAACGCTGCAGGAATCCTGGGAATTCCTCAGCCTACCCCGGTCAAGGGTACAACCGCTCCTCCAATTTTTTTTGCGCATGGGGATGACGGGCGGGGTGATTATCGTGCGCGTGCTGGGTCTACTCCGACCCCTAAAATGGATTTCCCTAAGTTTGATGGGGATAATCCACGGCTTTGGCAAGAACGGTGTGAAACATATTTTGCCATTTTTGGAGTTCAGGACTCCCTGAAAACGCGTTTTGCTGCCCTGCATTTTCATGGGTCAGCGGCCTTATGGCTTCAGAAAATCGAGGCTCAGGGTCGCGTGGAGGATTGGGGCGAACTTTGTCACCTTGTTAATCTTAAATTTACTCGCGATAAGTATCAATACTATCGCCGCCAGTTGCGCCAACTTAAGCAGACATCCTCCGTCACTGAATATACTGATCAGTTTGAGCGACTGCGGCATAATTTGTGGCTTTATAATCCCACGTTGGATGAAACATTTTTTGTTCATGAATATTTGGAGGGGTTACACAGTCATATTAGATCTGCTATTTGGCTTCATCGTCCACCCGACGTCGATACTGCTAGTGCTTTGGCCTTGTTGCAGGAAGACGAGCAAGTCGCGGCTCCAAAACGTTATCGCCCAAGGCTGATTCTCGGGAGTTTTTAGCGCTCTGCCAAGCCTTTCAGTTCTGAGGAGAAGCCCAAGCTTGGCGGGAGATTGGAGGACATGAAGCGCCTGGGCGATGCCCCCAAAGGGGATGGGGCTCATTCGGACACTAAGTTGGACAATCTCAAAGCCTTCCGTAAGGCTAATGGCCTTTGTTTTATCTGTGGCGAGCGGTGGAGTAAGTCTGGGCACACCTGTCCCGATAAGGTGTCCTTACACGTCATTGAGGAGATGTTGGACGCTTTGCAAATTGATGTGAACAGTGATGATGACCCTCTTCATTCTGATACTGAGCCCAGTGGTACCCTGATGGAAGTCACCGCCATGGCGGGGTCATCATCCAAAAAACGGCGCACCTTGCGCTTGCTGGGCCATATCGGTAAACATGAAGTGCTTATCTTGGTTGATTCGGGTGCTGTTAGTTCTTTTATTAATGAAGCATTGGTCCATCAGTTAAACCTTCCAGTCCAGCAGATTCCAGTTCTTCGTTATGTGGTTGCTGATGGGGGCTCCCTTAGTTGTCATCAGGAAGTGCCACGGTTGGAATGGTTTCTTCAAGGCCACACGTTTATCCATGATGTTAAGGTCATACCCTTGGGCAGTTATGATATCATTTTAGGGTCGGATTGGTTGGAAGATCACAGTCCGATGTGGGTGGATTGGCAGCGCAAGATTTTGCAGTTTTCCTATCAGGGCATTGACATTGTCCTCCACGGTGTGTCGGGACTGTACTGATCACTGTCCTCCGATTGCTGCTCATAAGCTGAAAGGTCTTCTGAATCGCAATGCTCTGTCTCATTGTGTGGCCCTTCATTGTATCGCTGAGGACACTCTCTTCACTGTAGCCGGTCCGGCAATACCTGAAGCGCCGTCTCTGGTTCAGCAACTCGTGACAGCATATGCTCATTTGTTTCAGGAACCTCAGGCCTTACCTCCACAGCGCCCCCAAGATCATACTATTCCGGTTGTTCCGGGAGCACACCCGATCAGTTTGCGGCCCTATCGGTATTCGCCACAACAAAAGGATGAGATTGAGCAGCAGATCCGGAAAATGCTCAGTTCTGGTATTATTCGCCATAGCAGTAGCCCTTTTGCATCCCCAGTACTCTTGGTCAAGAAAAAAGACGGCACCTGGCGTTTTTGCATAGACTATCGGCAATTAAACTCTATCACGGTCAAGAACAAGCACCCTCTTCCCATTGTGGATGAACTTCTGGACGAGTTGGCTGGGGCGAATTGGTTCACTAAACTTGACCTCCATTCGGGATATCATCAAATTCGCATCGCTGCAGGTGATGAGTTTAAAACTGCCTTTCGGACCCATCAAGGTCTTTACGAGTTCTTGGTTATGCCGTTTGGTCTTACCAACGCGCCGGCCACGTTTCAGAGCCTCATGAATCATGTCTTTGAGCCTTATCTTCGTAAAGGGATTTTGGTCTTTATGGATGACATTCTTTTATACCATGCGACCTTGGATGAGCATGTCCGTATGCTTCGCATTGTTTTTGATCTTTTGCAGCAGCATTGCTTGTTTGTCAAATTGTCCAAATGCTCTTTTGCCCAACGACAGCTTGAGTATCTAGGTCATGTTATTGGCCCTTCTGGAGTTGCTACTGATAGCGCCAAAATTCAATCTGTTCAGACTTGGCCGGTGCCGCGCAATTTGAAGGATTTACGTGGTTTTCTCGGATTGACTGGGTACTATCGTAAATTTATCAAGCATTATGGTCTCATCAGTAAGCCTTTGACTGATTTGCTGAAGAAGGGTACTTCATTCCTTTGGCATCCAGCGGCTCAGGAAGCTTTCGCCACATTGAAACAGGCCCTTGTTGAGGCCCCGGTTCTTGCTATCCGGATTTCTCTCAGACTTTCGTGGTAGAAATTGATGCCTGTCAGACTGGAGTTGGGGCTGTCCTCATGCAAAACAATCATCCTGTGGCCTATTTGAGTAAGGGCTTGAACCGTCAGAATCAGGCCTTATCTACATATGAGAAAGAATGTTTAGCTATCATTTTGGCAGTGGAGAAGTGGCGCTCGTATTTGCAGCATCGTCAGTTTGTTATCCGTACAGATCATCAGAGTCTGCTCCACTTGGCGGATCAGCGTCTTCATACTCGCATTCAACATAAAGCTTTTCTTAAGTTACTGGGCCTTGACTATATCATTCATTACAAGAAAGGCATTTCCAATATGGCTGCCGATGCATTATCCCGGCGCCACGACGACGGCGTTTCGCCTCCATTTCTTGTGGCACACCAACCTGGTTGGCGAACGTTGTCGCTGCTTACTCGGATGATCCTCAGGCGCAGCAATTACTTACTGAGCTGAGTTTACCTGGAGCGAACCATAAACACTTCACTCTTCACAATGGTGTCATTAAATATAAGGGGCGCGTCTGGCTCGGTAGTAATTCTTTGGCTCAGAACCACGTCCTGCAAGCGTTGCATAACAGTGGCATTGGCGGTCACTCTGGCATTCAAGCCACGTATCAGCGCATCAAAAACCTCTTCGCGTGGCCTGGAATGAAACGCAGTGTTACTACTTTTGTCCAAGAATGCTCGGTATGTCAGCAAGCAAAGACTGAACACGTTAAATTGCCTGGGTTGCTGCAGCCTTTACCAGTCCCTTCTCAAGCCTGGACCGTTGTGAGTTTGGACTTCATTGAGGGTCTTCCGACCTCTGCTAAATACAATACCATTCTGGTGGTTATCGATAAAGCTGACTAAGTATGGCCATTTCATTCCCTTGGCTCACCCATTCACCGCCTTTCAAGTGGCTCACGTTTATTTGGATCACGTCTACAAGCTTCATGGTATGCCCGAGGTGATTATCTCTGACCGTGATCGCATTTTTACAAGTCAAGTCTGGCAGGAACTCTTTAAGCTCACCGATACTATGTTGAATATGAGCTCCTCTTATCACCCTCAATCGGATGGTCAGACCGAGCGTCTCAACCAGTGTTTGGAAACCTTTCTCCGATGCTCTGTGCATTCCCGTCCAAATCAGTGGGCTAAATGGTTGCCACTTGCTGAATTCTGGTATAATACCAATTATCACTCTGCTTTAGGCCGCACCCCGTTTGAAATACTGTATGGACATCCCCCTCGGCACTTTGGCATTTCCAATCTGGATGCGTGTACCATTTCCGATTTATCCAGTTGGCTTCAGGAGCGAGAGTTGGTAATGAAACTCCTTCAACAACAGCTTCTTCGTGCTCAGCAGCGTATGAAGTCTCAGGCGGACAAAAACCGTTCTGAACGCTCCTTTGCTGTTGGTGATTTGGTTTATCTCAAGCTTCAGCCCTATGTGCAAACATCTGTTGCCACACGCCATAATCAGAAGCTTGCATTCAGATTTTATGGGCCTTACAAAATCCTTCAAAGGGTGGGCACGGTTGCCTACAAGTTGGAGTTGCCACCCGGAAGCAAAATTCATCCTGTCGTTCATGTTTCTCAGTTGAAAAAACATGTTCCTTCAAGTGCTCCAGTCAGTGTTGACCTTGCTTTCATTGGTTCAGCGGCTTCCCTTGCTCTCGTGCCTGCTGGGGTCTTACGGCGTGAGCTCGTACTTCGAGGGGGTGCTCCATCCGCCCGTGCCTTAGTTCACTGGGAGGGCCTTTCTGCCCAGCTCGCCACTTGGGAACCAGCCGAAGAGTTCAGTCGTCGTTTTGCAGCTGCACCGGCTTTGGGACCAGCCGTCGCTAAGGGGGGAGGAATGTCACGACCTGAGGCGTAACTATGCGTTATGGTGTTTAAACGTGAGGCGTGTGTGTGAGTGCTAACTCTTGTGTCATTGAGATGGGTTGGAAATTGGGCTAAGCCCATGTAACGAAGTTGTTGGTCCGGGACTTGGCTATATAAGCCTGGAAGGACAGACTGGCGGGATCAGGCAGAATGAAATCTCTTTCTTGATCCCCAATTCATTTCCTCTCCTCTCGTGCTTGCTTCTTCCACCCCATATTTCTCTCCGTTCTGCTGCGTTGTCGATCGATTACCAGAGGAACGTTACACCCACCTGCCAGCACCACAACGCCCTGGATTCACTGCCCTGAACTCTGGATGCCGAGCTTTTTCCTTTCTTCTTCAGACGAAGCCGCCGCCTCTCTGTTGTCGGTCAACTGAACCTCTCCCGTTGCGCCGCCCTACGACCGACCCACTGTATAATAGTATAATACAGTCACGGAAGATAGGAGGTCCAAGGCTAATTTGCAATATCAGTGTCACGGAAGCATGAATAAGAGGTTCCAACTGAGTTTTCTGCAGAGTGGCTCTAATAGCAATAACAACTCATTGTAGTTATCTTAAGTCTTGTTAGTCCATCAACTACGTAGTCAGCTCATAACAATCTTAGTCCTTGGTGTTGCCAATTTGTATTCTAGAATGTGTCTTGTGGCTCATATAAGGATTGGAGCCCTCAAATTTACAAAACCATTGAATTATCATTCTCGTGTCATTGAATTATCACATAATGAATGATAATTACTTGAATTTGGTGTAGCTCCTCTGCAACACTGTCCAATGCCAAGTTTTCGCTGACTTGTTTGGCTGTCGTGCTTCTGAGCTGCCCATCAGCCACTCCTTGCTGTTGTCGGAGACTTGACTCCGGTGAGGCTCGCTCGACAGTGCGCCTCTGGATCAATCGTTCCAACAGAGACGCCCGCCGCTGCCTCCGATGTGCGATCCGTTGCTTCTGCCCATGGTATGACGTCGATCGCCGTCGCCCGCTTCACCCCAGCCCCCTGTTCTCCCCGGCCGGCTCCCCACCGTCAGACACCGCTGCCTGCTACTTGGTGTGGCGTGCCGGAGTAGGAGCTATTCAGCCCAAATCAAGAGTTCTGCCGTGCTCCGCGGGGTGCAAACAAGTTTGACGCTTGGCAGCCAGACATCCAACGGTCAACACTGCCAATGCAAATGATCTGGAAATCGAAGGGAAGTTGCACCGTACAGTCTATGGATAGATAGATGGCTTGGGTGCTCCTTATAATCGTCAGTCAATCCGCGTAGCGTATTAATTTTCCCGATCGGTTTGGAGACAGAGGGAGCTGAGGCGGTTTGGAGCTAACGTGGCATCCTGTTGGTGACGTGGCTTCCTATCGCTCTCTGGTTCGGCAACATTTCTCTCACCTTTTAAATAGCTGACAAATGTGTATTTTTGTAATTTTTTATATTCGAGGTATATTTTTACAATTTAAACAAAAAATATATTATTAAAAAAATTCTATGCCTGGAGGCTGGAGAGGAGAGGACATGTCCAGACAATTTTTGCTAGGAGATGAGACTTGACACCTGGTTTCTACAGATTCTACCAAATAGCTCGAGGCGCTCAAAACCGAGCGCTTGGCGTCGTCGCCGTGCTCCGCAGGGTGCAAACAAGTTGACGCTTGGCAACGAGACATCCAACGGTTGATGCTGCCAACGCAAATGATCTAGAAATCAAACGGAAGCTGCACCGTACCGTCTATGGATAGATGGCTTGGGTGCTCCTTATAATCGTCAAGTCAATCCGCGTGGCATATTAATTTTTCCGATTGATTTGCTTCTACATAAGAAACTAAGATGTCAGATGACTTGATTTGGGTACCAGTTCACAATTTGCGCATGGCATCTCCCCAATGTTAATTTGGTGTGATGACCGGTGACGTTTCACAAGCGGCAAAATCTTGGCTCCTCGTGCCTCTTAAGAGTGTCACAGAGACTGGGGGGTGCTCACAGTGGATCATCTACAATACGTTTCTATGAGCAATCGTCTATTTAACTATAAATGACAAGACTTTTTACCATACATGGGATGTACCAAAATTTATATTGAGTGGTAAAAGTAGTCATTCTTTAATTTTTTACCTCTTGTTATTATTATTATTAATATAAATTTTGATACCTTTTAAAGATGGCAAAAAGAGTCATAAACAGTAGGTTGTCGGTTGTCGGATTTTCTATAGTCATGGATGCTTGTTAGCTGCTCTGTTTTTACGCTGTTTGTAACTCCCACCCACCTGGAATTTCAGTACCATCTACAGATGGTAACTGTTTCTCGAAAAAAAATTAGTAACCGTAAGGAGTCCAAACTTGCACGTTGCACCCCGTACATCTGGGTCTTCCAAGGTATTTGTGACTTTCCCATCATCTTAAGTTTGTTTGTCATACCAGGCAGGTCAATTTTCCTATTCGAATTGCTTGGACTTTAATAGTCACGGGCTGTCAATTTGTAACACCCTGGAAAATTAGCAAGTAAATAAAGTGACATGTTATGATTTCATTACACATTTGAGTACCTTTTGTTTTAACTTAATTTCTGAAATTTCTCCTTTGCCCCAAATTTCATTATTGATTTAATACCCTTTTTAAACACACAAATTAATACATAAAAGGAGGTAACTCAAATCCAAAGAAACCTACCATGTAAGAGCAACACCAACCCAAACCCTTATATTTTCCCCCCTAAATCATTCATTTAGGGGTGGTGTAAAAATTAGGCGCACCCTATATTAAATTTATCTCCAGCCCACACTCCCTATTACTCACCCCTATTATTTATCTAAACATTATTATTACTTTGCACCCATGAATTATTTACTAAAAATAGAAATAACGAATAAAAAATGTTGAAGAAAATAGTTGGGGAAGAAGAAAACCCCTAGATGTAGAGGTGAGAAGGGGTCTCTCTAGAATAGGGGTTCCTTATAAGGACTGGGTTAGAGCTCACATTTTTCTAATTCTCCTTATAATTTAGGATAGGGGGAGGTTTAGAGGATGGGTTGAGCTTGCTCTAAGATAATTTTACAAAATACCAGGACTCAAAATAAAGACAAATATAATTTTTCAAAAATTTTTACTCAACATTTAGGTGGCCCAAAAATTAAAAAACAAACTGAAAACAGTCAAATTTGAGGAATTTTCATATGCAAACCATGGCAGCAAATCGAGTAAAACCAAAAAGAATGGGAACTAGGATCTTTAGATTGCTAGCATAAAAAACTTTCAGAATTTTTAGAACGACATAGCATCCTAGTTGAGCCTGCCCAAAAACTATACTCGAAATCACATTTTGCATTTCTTAGCTACAGTATTCGCTATGATTTTTGCGAGGTTCTGCCCGATTGCCACTGGCAGTGGACCCCACACTGACATGGACCCACTGGCCAGCCTCTCTCTCCCCCTCCTCCTCCCTCTCCTCACTCCTGCCTAAATGCTGCTACGGCAGCGTTTTCGCGTGACCACGCGCTGCCGCGGCAGCACTCTTGCGCCACCCGGCCGCCGAAGACTGCTGCCTCCGCCGAACGCCCATGCTGTTGTCCACTCTGTGCCTCGCCTTCTCCGCTAAGCTCTACCAATAAACCAGCCCTACCGAGTACTGGCCTTCGCTTCTTCTCCACCAAAACTCCAACATCTTCTCTGGTGAGCTCCGGCTCGGGCAAGCTCAAGCCGACACATTAGTGGGAGGCTGGGAGCCAGTTCTTTTCAGTAGTGCTTGTAGCAACCCCCATTTTTACATAAATGCAAAAATAGAAATCTTATATGCACATAGTACTAGTCCCTGGATCAGTAGCTAGTACGCACATTTACAACAATTGATATCACATCCATACTCTTTATTGCAAATGATAAAGGTAATTTACATAATAAAATCTTACAATTCAGAGAAATGCAGCGGAAAGAATTAAAGTCTTGTAGTATGCCCATCCAACCCTCAGGCAACTGACAATGTATAATCCCTAGAAAAAACTCGTTAACATTCCTGAATCCTGCGTCAAATAAGTTTTGTCGAGCTATTCTGATTCTTCACCTAAAAACCACGAATAAGCAAGGGTGAGTACTTACGTACTCAGCAAGACTTTTTCAAAACCTATAATATATGCAGGCTATTTCAAAGGAAAGGCTTCTACGGTTAATTTGCATAAAGCCAATTTAAATTGTAAAACAAATAATAATTGCAAAATGGAATTTAAGTAAAAGCGATTTGACAGATATGAAAATAATAAGTAAAGCATAAGTAATAACTCACAGTCCTCCACGACGTGAGCATCGAGATGTCCATTGCCAACACATGGCTTAAATCTGAGACAAACACTTTCCAACAAATGTATCTAAACCAAACCATTTTGAAAATATCAAAACTGCTAACTATGTGATGACTTTACCAAGTGCCCATGACCGCGGGCGCGGCTAATCGATTAGTTTTTACTCTGCAGAGTTGTACAGCTTTACCCACAAGTTATGACCTTTTCTTTTTGCTACATGTTTCACGCACTTTTAGCGTGTGGCCAGAATGTTCATGACGGAAACCTTTACATTACCTAGGTTAACTTTGCACCAGCCCGGTGACGTCAAACCCATACTATGGTATAAATGTTTGTACAGTCACTGTACAATAAATGATTAAGCATATCCATATTATGGCATACACCGTTGTATCAGCAAACGTTGCTCCCAACACCTTGGTGTGGGTACCCCTCTGAGCAACCAATCACTGAAGAAGCCCGTACTACTCCAGCCTTCCAATGTGCAAAGTTAAACTAGATAACTTAATTGGTTTAAGGCTGTCCCATACCAGCACTTGTGGTTGTACGGTTATCTTGGCCTGAAAACAACCCATAGTTCGGTCCTTAATCCGACACGGGCAATAATCTCCCCCTACACTACGTGCAAATCCATTCACCTTCGGCTATTGCCAATAATTGTCCGCATCAAAATAATAGTTTTATTTTCATTTTTTAACCAAAATACTAATAACCATCATCATGTCTCAATATTTCCAAGTTTCATCTGATCAAGTTTTTCAATTGATTTATCCCAAGTCTAAAGCATGGCTAAGCATGATTATTAACCATCGCATATACCCAAATTAACATTAGATATTGTCTAACCATAATTCTAGGGTTATCAAAGTTCACATGTCAATACTAAGGGAATTTCATAAAACAACAGGTATGTCTACCAGTACCCACAAAGTAGCAGTGTTTAATGAATATACGCATGCAATAAAAACATTTAATGAAAACATTTATAAAACTAGGATCAACATGATCAAAGGGGGTGCTTGCCTTGCTTAGTTGCTGTTTACAACAAAGTCGTAGTCGTAGTCGATGATGGAAGTAGTGTCGTCGGGTTCTACACGTCGCGAACGAAGAACATAACAATTAACAAATAACAAGTTTTCAATAAGGACAAAAAGAAATCAGATGAAAATCCAAATAGAAACAAATCATAGAAAGCAGGCATGTTTAACAGGCGTGTTTTAGGGCTTGGGTTGATTATATGCATATTCATTCATACCGTTAACGGTTTCCAGGTTGAGCGATGATACGGTTCCTTTTATAGATTACATATTTTTGTTCTATGGACTTAAGAGGCTAAAATTAGATATATTATATTTATATTATTGAATTCAAGATGCAAAAATTGTTTGGATTATTAGAATTAAACATTAGCAAGTTTGTTGTATGATACATATGTGAATAGCATTCATTCTTTAAGTAACTTTGCATATGGATTAGTTTTGTATAAGCTGGATTGGTTATGCTAAGCTACTGATTATTCATATCCGTGGTTTTAAGAAGATTTCAATAATACGAATAACTTCAATACAGACTTATTCATTATTACCGAGTCTGTTTATTCAATTTATCAAGTTCGGGATTCATAATACTTTAGGTTATTCGACTGACAAGATTTATATACAAAGCATAATAAAATAAAAGCATTTCTTCATATTATGGTAGTACATACTTTGGAGAGTGTTTCTAAGTTAGTTTCATAAACTTTAGTATTTGGATGAGACATTATATTTATCACCGAAAAGGCTTAAATGATCACAGTTTATTCACTCATTTTTACGGATTACTAAAATGTGAACACTTAGGGTTATTGAACTAACAAGATTAATGTACAAACTATGTTGAATCAAGATTCTTTCTTCAGATTATGGTAGTATAAATCTTGTAGAGTGTTCTTAAACTCATTTTACATATTTTAGCATTTAGATGAGTTATTTTATGTACTGATGAAATGGTCTAAATGATAATAATGTTAATGTTAAATCGGTTAAGTTTCATTTTAAAGTTGTGACTACACTATACATGATTCTTGATTCATTTTTCAGGTATTAGCCAGGTGAAATCCTAGAAATGTTTTAAAACTATTTTTGCATTATTTTGACTTTAACCACAATAGATTACTTATTTATTTACTGTGGTCATTTGCACTTACTTTCATCAAAAGAATGCAAGTTAAGTCTTATTCTAAATATTTTTAGATACATGGGTCCTTGCTATTTCCAGGGACTTAATATAAATTATTTCATCATTTTATTGGCTATTATGTTTTTATTTTATCAATGGCCATATTAAGGTTTCTTGGTAATTATAAAGCAAATAATTTGAACTGAGTTCAAAAATTAAATGTTTTTGTAGATTTGAATTCATCCTAGTATATTCATCATATGACTATTTATTTTATTATTTTATACCTTATTGTGCATGAATTTGTATTAAAGACCATAAGGGTTTTAATCAATGTTTAATTCAAACAATTATTCTGCAGTTTAAAAAAATAAATATTTTTGTATATTCAAATTCTTCCTGATTTTAGATGAATTATGATTTTATTTCATCTCATTTGAATTAAGTATGTAGAAGATATTCAAGTTTGAAATGAATTCGGTTTAGAAAAGAAAAATGGAAATACGCTTTTAGAACTGGGAAAGCGTAATTTACCCTTGAACTGGCGCCGCTTGCTCTGGCTGACAGGGATGGCCTGTGCGGTAGCGTCACAGAGCAGGGGAGAAGCTCCCGAGGTTCGCCGGCGACGGAGCATGGCCGGAACGACAGAATGGGTTCCAGTTTCGTCATCTACATGGCAAGGTGCATCTAGGGGATGTCTTGGATTGGTCGGAACTGGCCGGAGCTAGCGCGCCGACGAGCAGAAGCGGCGGAGGCCATGGCCGACCGGTGAGCTTGCAATTTCTTGATTCTTTTCACGATTTCTTGCTATAATGAGCATTAGGACACTTCATTAGTTTGTTTTGCTAATTCTTTTAAGAAATGAACGGGCGGAGTGGGTTCTCACCGTGAACATCCATGGCGGAAAGGAGATGCTTGGTTGCGCGGCTCGCCGAGGAAGAGAAGGGTGAAATTGACGGTGGGGTAAGGTTATAGGGTACACAAGGAGGCTATTGGTTGGTTGGTTTGAACTAATTTGAAGAGTGGAGGCGCGCGCATGGTTTTCCTCCTTTTCAGGTCTAGCCGACTTTGGGGAAGAAGGGGTGTTGCTCGCACAGGAGAAGCTCAGGGGTGTGTGTGTAGTGCTAGATGAGGTTTTGTGATGCTTAAATAGATGTTTGAGGCGATGTAAGCAGGTTTGAACGCAGGCCTAGGTTGCGGCTGGTTTTGGCTGGACGATGCGCAAGGTATTGCTGCCGCAGCAAAGATTTTTTGGTGAAAAGGTTGCCGTAGCAAGCTTTGGCAGGGTGCTGGAAAGTTGGCGCTGGTAGTTGTTGCCCAAATCGTGCCGTGGCAAGGAACTGACAGCCAAGACTTTGTCGTGGCAGCGATTCGGCAGAGAGGGGAAGTCGGCCGAAGGATTTCGCTGGCGATTCAATGCACAGCAAAGGCATGGCAGCCGAGGAGATGCCGTGGCAGGGACGAGTCAGGGTCGGCGGCCTCGGGCACGGAGTTGCGGCGCGGATGGCGACAAGGAACGAAGGCAGTGCCTCTGTCGATCTTTTCTGTGCGCAGGAGAGAGTGGTGAGGGGAGGAAGAAGGGACTGACAAGTGGGCCATGGGGCCACTCGGCAGAGAAATAGAGAGGAGACCAGAGAGTTTTGATGCCTGGGCCAGCTGGCTTGTTTGGTCCCACATGTCGGTGATTCAATCGGACAACTAAAGGGATTTCTCTGGATAGAGCTGGTTTGGTCCATTGGATTGAGCTATCAAACCGACTTACAATTTTTATAAGAATTTTTTTAGAGGTTTACCAGGTGGAGATAAGGGCTCAGGGAAAGTTTTAGAGAAAAACTCTTTGTAGATATTTTATTAAAATTCTGACAATGCACTATTTGAATTTCTGATTATTCTATTTTTGATTTACTAAAGTACCCAAATGATTTTATTTATTTTTGAAAATTTGTTTTTCAAATTTATTTGAGCTAATAATGCTTTTGTAAAATTTTCAGATTTTTATCTTCCATAATTAAATTATAAAAATTCTGACATTGCTATTTACAGATTTATTTACTTTCTGTTTTTGAATTTCTAAAAACTTTAAATATAAGTTTTTATTTCTTATATTTTTAACAGAGGTATATAATGACCTTAGGTCGGCATGGTAAAAGTATCAACTTGAGATAAGATCTGGTTACTGCTATAAAAATTTGACATGGTTCAGATCAGTTTTTCTTATCTTTAAATTATCTCATGTTTTCTTTTTATTTTAATTATTCAGATTATCTCAATTGTCATGATTTGGTTCTGGAGATATTTTGAGAGCTCAGAAATTTTAATACTCCCTCTGTCCCAAAATATAAGGCGCGCACGCATTTTAAGATTCAAATTTTGAAATTTTTGACCAATGATTTGTCTAACTATATAAAGATTTTGTGATATAAAAGTGGTACCATTGAATTCATATTTGAAAGTACTTTGTAATGATAGTGATTTTGTTTGTATGAATGATATTGGATAAGAGAAATCAAGGGTCATAGTATAGTTTAGAAGACTGTGCCAAGTCAAACCACGCCTTATATTTTGAGACAGAGGGAGTATTATTTTTGTTGATGTTTTACTTTTACTTTCTTATTGTTACCATTTTACCATTTCAATACATTTAACTTTTCTTGCAAATGCAAGAGCTAAATGAATTCAATCATGCAACAAAATTCAAAAAATGGAAATTCAAATCAAGTTCACATTTCAAACTCATTTTAATATTTCTTTTCTTTTGAGAATGACAATCTTAATTTAGAAATATTTCTTTTCATTAAGTTTATAATGGAAGAAATGAGGAAAGAATATTTTTTAAATCAAAATCTTGATTTCAATTACAATTTTAATTCATTTCTATTTTCAAATATTAAATCTTCATTTTATTTATTTTTGAATTTACGGGCTATTACAGTGCTACACTCACCTAAGCTATCACTGACCTTAATGATACATCAGAAACATCCACAAAAATTTTAAAAATTTTATAACGTGGTTTGTATCATTTTTTATTTGGTTGAAATTTGCCGGTCTGGCTTTGATCAAGACAGTAGCACTGTTTGAATTTTTAAAAATTCGTGAAGCCTGATCATCATCTAAAAATTTTATAGAAACATTATTGATGCATCATAACCATGTAAATTTTTTAAAATTTTGTAACATGGTTTGTTTCATTTTTATCCGATTCAAACTTACCGGTCAGTGTTTCATCATGACAATAGCAATGTTTGAATTTTTAAAAATTTCTTAGATTTGATAATCATCTGAAATTTTTATGGGAATATCATTGATATATCAGGAACCACCAAAAAAATTTCAAAATGTTTCGACATCGTTTCGACTAGATTTTGCGCCGTTCAATTTTACTGAGATCTTGGCAAATCTCGGCAAGATCTCATTAAAACCCGCCGAGATCTTGGTCCTACCGATAGGAAAAAACCGGAATTCAAATTCCATTTTTGCATTTCATTCGGAATTTGTTTGAAATGGCGAGATTTCATTCTCCGGCCACGCACGATATTTAGATCAAAACGAGATTTCAATCCTTGATCCTATCTTAGAGCCGTAGATACTACACTGGGCAAACTAATCAACGGTTCAAATTGCTTCACCAATTGTTTGCGCGGAAACGTAACAGTAAAGTGACAAATCCCAATTCAAAAACAGAAGTTTGATATTTCCTCAGCTTTTTTGGAGGTATTTTTAAATACGTGCAGTTAACTTTGTAAAGCTTTGATCTCTAATATCTAAAAAAACAATTGGATTTGTCATGTGAAATGATACGAGAGGTATGTTTCTGCGTACATATCTTTTTTTAAAATTACATAAACATTAAAGTATGAATGAAAGTTAGAAAATAATTACTTACCATTTTATTTGTTTTAAGATTTGTACAACTTAAATCATGGGAAATTCATAGAATGATAGAAGCACGTCTCAATATGCTATTGCTAGATTTGTTATAAAAATACTTTTATATCAGTACATTTTTAATGACTAGTGATCAAAGGTCAATATTGCAAACTGTGTTGATGTCTAGAATAACAACTAAAAATAATAATATAGACATACATATTTTAATAGCACAACAGCGGCTAAATATGAAGTGCATAATTTGGTTTATCGGAGCAAGTAGATTTTGGCGATCAAATTTGGTGCTTGGTGGCATACCTGAGATGATCGATCCGCTAGTTTCCCTCAATCCTCGTGAGTTCAGGTCACCACGACTGCTACCCGGTATGCTTCCACGACACGCTATTGCCTCCCAATCCACACGACGGCTTTATGGCATACCTAGAAATGCAGGTGAATGGAGTACGCTTTAGACTTTACTAGCAATAATAGCGCGCTACGCTGCGCCGTTTTGTAGAGTCGATAGGACCCATCGGCGAATCCATGAAAAACGTGTTTTTTTTGTGGCGAAAACATTTTTTCTGGTAAAAACGGATCGGCAAATTGATAAGTTGCTATAAACCTTCGACGAATCTGTATTTTTTTTTGCGGCAAAAGCATTTTTTTTCGGGAAAAGCGTGTTTTTTTTGTGGTGAAAATAATTTTTCCGGGAAAAACGGAGGTCGGTAGGACTCGTTGGCGAATCCATGGGTTGCTATAAACCTTTGACGAATCCGCGTTTTTTTTAGAAAACAATTGCTAAGACCCGTCGGCAAATCGATAAGTTGCTATAAACCTTCGACGAATCTGTGTTTTTTGGTGGTGAAAACATTTTTTTCTGAGAAAAACGTGTTTTTTTTGTGGCGAAAACATTTTTTACGGGAAAGACGTGTTTTTTTTATGGCGAAAATATTTTTTCCGGTAAAAACAGATCGGCAAATTGATAAGTTGCTATAAACCTTCGACGAATCTGTGTTTTTTTGATGGCGAAAACTTTTTTCCCGGGAAAAACGCGAACCTTCGATGAATCTGTGTTTTTTTGGTGGCGAAAACATTTTTTTCCGAGAAAAAGCGTGTTTTTTTTGTGGCAAAAATTTTTTTCCCGGGAAAAACGTGTTTTTTTTGTGGCGAAAACATTTTTTCCGGTAAAAACGGATCGGCAAATCGATAAGTCGCTATAAACCTTCGACGAATCTGTGTTTTTTTGTGGCGAAAACATTTTTTTCGGGGAAAATGTGTTTTTTTTGTGGCGAAAACATTTTTTCCGGGAAAAACGAATCGGCAAATCGATAAGTCGCTATAAACCTTCGACGAATCTGTGTTTTTTTGTGGCGAAAACATTTCTTTCGGGGAAAAAGTGTTTTTTTTTATGGCGAAAACATTTTTTCCGGAAAAAACGGAGACGAATCTGTGTTTTTTTGATGGCGAAATCATTTTTTCCGGGAAAAACGGAGAAAGGACCTGAACGTAAAAATCAGGGACCTGTTTGTTAATTTTTTGGACCTGTTTGCTATCCTAAAAAATTAGAAAAGGGCTTGCCCGCGATTTGTAATTAACGGGAGGTTTTTCCGTAAAATAACGCGCCAGGGACCTAAACGCGAAGGAAAAAAATATATTTTTGTTTCACAAAAATCACGAAGGACCTATTCGTAATTTGGAAAGACCTATCCGCAATTTCAAGAAACACAGGGAGTTTCTCGCAAAAACGCCAAGATGGACACGTGGGCGGCCTGAGCATTCGGCAAAGTCTCCCGGTATAATGGGTGCAACCATTAGCGACCGGCCGATGCTGGATGTCCTAGCAAATCGTGGTTTTTTCAAACAAGGGAAGTTTTTCAAAGAATTGCCAGCATGAACCTTTTGGCCTTGACTATTGCGGATCCACCCATCAAAACTGTTAAGACATATATTGATTTGAGTCCGTACTAATCATGTACCCGTGCGATGCAAAGAAAACTCAATTTGTGATAAAAAAATTTATTTGCAAAGAGTATTAATCTTATCTGAATAATAATGTTCACTCTAAATGTACAATGGTTAAATATTTAAATCAATTCATCAAAGCATACAAATTTCAAGTATATGTTTACAAACTCAAGCTTAAAATTATCTTTAATTTCACAAACTTAAATAATAACATCACATCACTTGGGATTGTAAATTTGTAACGCCATAATTCGAGATTGATCGATCGACCGAAAGAGGCGTCACCTGCTGCCCTATGGGCGCAAAGGCATTAAAGAAGTAGACGTCATCCGTATATGGCTACCACCATCAGCGGCGTGCGTGGCTCGTACGCCTTGCTCCGGCCATACCATAGCCCCACCCCACCAATCAGCTTCACCGCCTCTTCGCCTCCCACGTGAGTGCCTCCCTCAATCTATTGACATCATCCACCGCGCACTAGAGATTCAAAAACTGAAATAAAAAAGCCAGCTCAAAATTCGTGGTACGGTTTTCATCAAAACCGCTTGAAAACTATCCAAAACCGAAGAGTTAAGAAATAAAAAAATTGAAAAATTCAAAAAATAAAAAACCGCTCGTTTTCAATGAAAACCATGGTTTTTCATGAAAAACCACTCGGTTTTCTGAAAAATCTTTCGATTTTCCCAAAACTGACTCGACCAATTGAATATTCTTTAAAGACAGTTTTTGAGCGATTTTCAACAAAAACCGCGTTTTTTAGGGTTTTCGAACACATAAAAATTTTTAAATTTTTAAAATTCTTTTTAAGTAGACCAGTTTACCGAGCGGTTTTGGATCTTGAACCGGAGTGGTAAAGTCGAAAACTGCTGTTTTCACTGGTTTTGTGAACCCTACCGTGCACGAGCTCTAGCAGCGCCGCCAGCCTATCTCACCGCCCACCACCGGCGATCTGCTCCTGCATCGCATCAACGAGATCAGAAATGTCGCCCATTACCTCCGCTTAATGGATAAGCTCAACACATCTGCACGAGAGGTAAGAAGCGGTGGGGTTATATAGATTCAGCAATCGAGGAGATACCTATAAAATCCATAGTAAGAAATCGTCGGATAAGGAAACTAACAAAAGGGAAAGAGGCGAAAAGAAACCCAACTCCCTGAATCGGAGCTCTGCTTCCTTCGGAAGGAAATCAATCAATCCAATCCAAAAAGCATCAAGAGCAATCATCGCCGATTCGAATGCTAGATCAATAGGAGAAAGGAAAGCAATAAATGAGTCATGCATATTCATTTTACCTTCTGCGATAAGATGATCAAATCCAATCTACCAGAGTTGCCACTGCCCTCTTTTCACTCAGCCACGCGAGTGCGTACACGTGTCGGGGTGAGGGTGGAGAACGGACGTACTACCACCAACTCCTAATTAGAATTAATATATATAACAAAATTATCTAGTCGTATCATGCATAGTCACGCGCATGTTGCTGGCCAGTCGGAATCAAGTCCATACGTAATTAGATAAAAAGAAAAGATGATCTTATCTAGACATGCAAGTAAATATTTAATGGAAAGGATGCATATGGCAACTCAAAGGCACATGGTAACTCATAAGCTGTATGTGTACATTATATGGAAAAAGAATTGGCCGTGCGGTATTTGGAATAGAATTGGCTGATTGAGATAGTCTAATATGCCGCAGATCACGCATACATGCATATCAACCGAATTAAAATTTTCTTTGTTCGCCAATGTATAGAAGATCGGGACAATGACGGTTTTAGGGGATGGGAGAATAGACCACTGCCACCAACTCATAATTAGAAGTAGTAAAGAAAAGTTTATTTGCAAAGAGTACTAGCCTTATCTAAATAATAATATTCACTCTGAATGTATAATGGTTAAATATTTAAATCAATTCATCGAAGCATACAAATTCCAAGCACCTGTTTACAAACTCAAGCTTAAAAATATCTTTAATTTCACAAACTTAAATAATAACATTATAGCATTTGGGATTGTAAATTTGTAACACCATAATTCGAGATCGATCGATCGACCGAAAGAGGCATCACCTACTGCCCCACATGCACAAAGACATTGAAGAGGTAGGCGTCATCCGTATGTGGCTGCCACCATTAGCGGCGTACGTGGCTCGTACGCCTTGCTCCGGACTCCGGCCATACCATAGCCCCACCCTGTCAACCAGATCCACCGCATCCTCGCCTCCCCGTGATTGCCTCTCTTAACCTATTGACATCATCCACTGTGCACAAGCTCCAACAGCGCCGCCAGCCTATCTCGTCGCCCACCACCGGCGATTTGCCCCTGCGCCACATTAACGAGATCAGGAAGGTTGCCCATTGCCTCCACTCAACGGATAAGCTCAACACATGTACAGGAAAGGTAAGAAGTAGTGGGGTTATATAGATTCAGAAATTAAGGACATATCTATGGAATCCAAATTAAGAAATCGTCGAATAAGAAAGCCAACAAAAAGGAAAGAGGCGAGAAGAGACCCAACTTCATGAATCGGAGTTCTGCTTCCTTCAGAAGGAAATCAATCAATCCGATCTGAAAAGCACCGAGAGCAATCATCGTCGATTTAAATGCTAGATCAATGGGAGAAAGGAAAGCAATAAATGAGTCATACATATTCATTTACCTCCCACGACAGAATGATCCAATCTAATCTACCGAGGTGGCCACTGCTCTCTTTCCACTCAGCCACGCGGGTGCGCATACGTGTCAAGGTGAGGGTGAAGAATGGATGTATCACCACTAACTCCCAATTAGAATTAGTATAGATAGAGATAACACACTTATCTAGTCGCGTCATGCATAACTATACGCATGCTGCTGGTCGGCCGAAATCAAGTTCATACGTGATTAGATAAAAAGAAAAGATGATCTTATCTACACATGCAAGTAAATATTTAATGGAAAGGATGCATATAGCAACTTAAAGGCACATGGTAACTCAGAATTTGTATGCTTATAGCATATAGAAAAAGAATCGGCCGTGTAGTATTTGGAAATAGAATCGGTTGATTGAGATAAGAGTCTGATACGCTATAAATCACGCATGCATACATATCCAACCAAATTAAAATTTTCACCGTTTGCCAATATATAGAAGATCGGGACAATGACGATTTTAGGAGAGGGGAGAACGGACCACTGCCACCAACTCATAATTGGAATTAGAAGTAATAGAGATTCATTTAGACTATGTCCATATAGAATCTATCTCTTGCTCCTTTTACTATATATTGGATATATTTCTGTACAAGAGATCCAATTTAATAAAGAGACCGCCTTTGCCCCCCGATTTTGTGTGTACTTTATATTTGTTCTTGAGATTTCGTTGGTGTGCTGTTGATTGATCATAGGTGAATGACTATGTTTTATAACACGTTATTAATACGAAACTCTACCGAGGCCGATTTAGACGTCAATCTATACTGTATCAAATTAATTCGTCCGACAACACACGATTAAATCTACTATAAACTTTACGTAAGTTCGAGCTATGTAAGTTAATCGCACCAGTTGATTTTAATCAAGTAGATTAATTCCTCTAATTGTCAAGATTACTTGTTTAATCTGTAAAAATATGAAATTAGGGTTAATATTTTTGTTCATCCAAAGTCTCTGTTCAACAAAAATTGTTGGAAACATGAGCTTGCCGGGTGCACTTCGTCATACGCTTGGCCCGATGCCCACCATAGCCTATCACGGCAGCGCAACGCGACGCTGCCACATCCGAGTTGGTTAGCAGCCGTGCCCGAGAATGGCCCGTAGCGAAGCCGCCCAGCCGAGCCAGCTCTCGCGCCCACTGCACCACTTGGCCTCGGCCGCCGCGCCACTCGGTCTCTACCTCACGCCCGCTGAGCCGACACTCGGCCGTCACGCCCACTGCACCACTCGGCCTCGACCGACGCACCGCTTGGCCTTTGCCGTTCGGGCCTGCTACGCCACTCGGCCTCGGCCGTCGCGTCGCTCGGGCTCGGTTGTCGCGCTTGTTGCGCCACTCGGTCTCAACCGCCGCGTCGCTCAGGCTCTGCCGTCACACCCGATGCATCGTCGGTTTGGCCATCGCGCCTGCACACGCCGCTCAGCTCGGCCATCACGCATGCCCACACACGTCTGCTTCGGTTACAGCAGTTAACAGTTCAAATTTGAAATAAATCAATTTTCAACCGAAAAAAGGATTAACGAGACTTGACTCAACAGGAGATGTTAACTTGAATTTAAAATAACTATTTAAATAGTAAATAAAATAATTTTATATTTAATTATATCCAGTGCCGGCGGGGGGCAGGGTGGGTGCCCAGGGTACGTGAGTTCAGTTGATCAGCTGATGAGTTCTAAGTTCTTCGGTTGTTCCCGTATCACCGTATGGGCTTGTGGTTTTGGCCCAGCCACACGGCCCGCACGTTGCTGACTTGCTGTCGCTGCATGCACGCAGGAGAAGGACCGACGCCGTGACGCGTGACCGAGTCCAGAGAAGGATTGCAGGAATTGAACCGCCGTGACTAACGCGGACACACGGTGACGCCCTCACGGCTCACGCGTCACGCCCGTGAGCCCGTCAGTCGCCGCCTCCTGGCCTCCCGAATTCCCCGATGCCCTGATCGCAGATTCCAGTCGCAAAATCGCAAGTTCGACGGCCGCCGAAACACCGTCGCCTTCCGCCGGCGGTTTCTTCCGTCTCCCAGAGTCCCAGCTCCAGAAAAAAAAAGAGTAAGACACTTAGTTCAAGACGGCAGACCCTGATATCTAAGGCCATTCACAGTGGAGAGTTTCGTTACACGGTTTCCAATAGTGCCACGTCATATTTAGATGTTTGGGTTGATGAATGAAACAACCTCTCTCAATGTACAGTTTCATTTTGCAGTTTCGTAGGCATGACATAACATTTAATTGTTGTATAGTGTTGTGATCAACTATACCATATAAATTGTGTAGCCACTTGCAATTATATTTAGCACACTACAATATGGCCACACGGGATCCGAAAAGGTGTGGAGATGAAACAAATCACTCTCGGTGGGGTTTCATCCCGTTTCAAAGACTTGGTAATCACAGACACCAGTGTTTCATCCCCATGAAACTCAACTCTCCTCTCTCCTCATAAATTTGTTGCCATGTCACCACTTTTGCCTATGTGGCATCTCATTTAATGAGAATGAAACTCTCATGAAACTTGCATTGTGAATAGCCTAATCTCTATTCCCTAATATTTATTAGTAATTTATTAGTATATTCAACTTTTGATGTATTTTTTTTATTTTCAGCGCTAGCTTTGTGTTTTGTTACCATGTCATTAAGAAGGTATCTATCCGGTAACGAAAAAAGAAAGAGGAAAAAACGTGTGGATGACTCACAGAGAGGAGCTTTTCAAAAATTTCTCAAGAGTACATAATACTAGTGCTTCTCAAGTATTTTTTGTGCATCGAATATTAATTTCTTCAATGATATGTGCTTATAAGACTATATATATATGAGGAGGTAGAATGGGCCTCCATATAAGTTTTTGCCTTAGACCCCCAAAATGCTAGGACCGGCCCTGACTATATCATTCTAGAAAGAAACTTAATAATATTTTGTTCAGTTCGATAGACAACTCTACTGCGAAACAGCCCATCTACCATATAGAGTAAGGATGACCTGACATGCATGGAGAGGAGAAGACTGCTGCAATGCTGCCAACGGAGGGGTGTTCGGTGCCCAACATGTGTTGTGACTTGTATGAAATGAGCTTTGATTTCAAGAGAAGGGAATTAAAGTATAAGAGCATGTGCAATAATACAGACAACTGTTGTCTGTATTATGTTTCAAATCTTAAAGACAAAGCTAATGACAATTTCTATAATGTCTTAAGGTTGTCTTTATAAGATCACATAATCTTTTAATTATTGTATAAAAAATTGTTTATTATAGACAATAGATCATATAATAGTGATTTATACTATTTATGTGGTCGTCTCTTCACAAAAAGACAGCTATACTCTCCTCCTCCTTCTCACTCCCTATGTCATAAAAATCTTACGTGGCAAAACATATAAATGTATAGGATATGTGTAGTCATTTTAAGGTGCAGGTACTCCCTCTAGTCACAAATAGTTATTATTTTAGACATCGACATGGTCTCCAAAACACAGCTTTGACCACTATTTTCTATTATAATATATTTAATAAAACCAAAAAATATAATATTATAAAAGTACTTTTTGAGACAAATCTATACATATAATTTTCATATATCCAATTTAAATATTTAAAAGATATTGATGGTTAAAGTTTTAAAATTTGGCTACACCTATACCCAAAAGGCCAAAACGTATGACAACTTTTTGTGATAGGGGTATATATTTGCGTAGACACTAGATCAAATTCGAGCTGTGTAGTGGCGTAGATGAAGGTGGATTGTGCATTAATGCAAAGTGGAATAATTCAAGCAGTCTTTTAAAAGGCGAAGTATCATACAGAAAAGAAAATTTAGTAGTAAAAAATTTATCATACAGACCGCGAAGCCCCACTTCTCCGATGGCATTATGGAACTAAACACAGAAAGCACGTCGACCCATCCCCTTTCCTGTATGATCAACCAATACTCTTGGCCACAAAAGCATAAAACCTGAAAAAATCTAGGAGAAAGTTTTTTCTTAAGAAAAATCCGTGTATAATCAAAGAGAAAGCGTAATCTTGGAATACGCTTTGTTGGTCTCGCTACATACCTTCGCCGGTTCGCCCTTTGGCCTTTGTCAACTCATACGGCCGGGATCGCTGTAGGGAGAGAAGAGCGTACTACGTTCCGTGGCCATATTTCTCAATTGATGTGCTGCATAGTCATCGTTTATGTGCTGCATAGTCATCGTTTTTGTGCGGCATAGTCAAATCTCAAATCCCAAAAGGTATACAGATAGCATAGAGCATGGATTTGACCACGGCAGTACTGCACTATAAACTTATCAAGACGAACAAGTAGAAATTGCCTGCAGACAAGACATGTACAACACTTTTTACTTGGCGATTGCCTGAAGAAACAGGAAGAAATGGCTGAGCTGATGCTCCTCCTCCGTGTGATCCTGACAGCATGGTGCCTTCTGTTCCTGCAGATCTCATCCACCCCAGCTGAGCCTGCGGTTCCACCGATCGGGGGAAGCAGCCGCTGCATCCCGCACGAGCGGGATGCTCTTCTTGCCTTCAAGGCTGGCCTCATCGCACCGGCCATGGAAAGGTGAAGACTGCTGCCAATGGAAGGGCGTACGGTGCAGAAACCGCACCGGCCATGTCGTGGAGCTCCGGCTCCACAGCTTAGAGGACGTCCGTTCAAGCATACGATTCTCGGGAGGTGATGAAATGAGCTCCTCCTTGCTCACCTTACAGCATTTGAGGTGCCTAGCTAGACCTTCGAGTCAACGACTTCAATGGCACGTCTATCCCGGAGTTCATTGGCGGTCTCAAGAACTTACGCTACCTCTATCTCTCCGCCGCAAAGTTCGGTGGGCATATATGATCATGATCGATACACACATTTACTCGACAGATCTTGCATGGTTGTCACGCCTCACGACATTACAGTACCTTGATTTGAGTTTAGGCCCTATTTTGAGATATAGGACTCTATTTTAAGGCTTGGCTATTGGAGATGCTCTAACTAAGCCTATTCAGTGGCCTGTAGAATTACTCGTCTAAATGCAAATCTTAGTGAGACCAGCTTAGAAACATAATTTGGCATATATAATACCATATTATAGAAAAATATTGTATTTATAACTTGTTTCGCATCTGAATCCATTCACAACAAATACCCTAAATGATCACAAACTGATCAGATTCGATAACACTTAAGTCTTTTTTAGCAGCCCGTAAAACAACTTGTCTAAACACAAATTTTGGGGGAATTGGTCCATAAACATACTTAAGTATATGGACAACCAAATTGTAGAAAAATATCCAAATTACAACTTGCTTATCATATAAAATCCGTTAACGCAAATACCCTAAGTGATAAGATCTTTAGAACTGTATTACGTGAATAGTTGTGAATAGAAGTCTTCATCCAAAGTTCCCACAACGCAAGAGTCATCATCATATAATCATGTAGTAGCAGCCAATAACATGGAATTGCAGACCCAACTTGTAGAGATTGCTTCTATACAAAGACACTTAAGGCTAAACACTAGGCATTTTTTTTAGATAAAGGAAGCTTTTATTGATTTCAAGAAACATTACATCGAGGAGATACAAGCTCTTGAAATAACTCCCGGCCTCTGCTTATCAAGAAGCACACAGCCAAAAAACTAAAAAAGAAAAAGACGCACACACTCTAAGAACTATCAATCCTAAGCCTGCACCGCCATCCAGACGCCCGGGAGAAGAAATCCATAGCCACTTGCACCAATCGTCGCATAGCCTGTACCAGAATAGCTCGCAAATCCGGCTTCTGCAGCACAGCACAAGTATGCATCCAATGAGACATCGCAAAGATAACCTGCAAAGGGGATGTGTTTGATTTCCGTTCAAAGACCACATCATTCCTATGTAACCAAAGAGACCAACACAATGTTGCAGCCCCTAAAAGCACACTATTTTTAAGATCCTTCTCAAAAGAAACAAGCCAATTCCCAAACATATTGGACGACTCACAGTCATCAATGCCAAAAGCAAGATACAGAAAACCCCAAACCATACGAGCAAAACGACAATGAAAGAACAAATGCCTAATTGTCTCCATTTCATGACAAAAGCAACATGTTTTACTCCCTTGCCAATTACATTTTGCCAAATTATCCTTCGTTAGAAGAACCCCTCTTCTAAGAAACCACAGAAATACTTTGATTTTTAATGAAGTTTTCAACTTCCATAAACGCAAATTTAAATTTGGAACAGGACGTGTAATCAACGCCAAGTAGTGAGATTTCACTGTGAATAGTCCAGATTGACACAGACACCAACGAAATTCATCATCACGCTGTGACAGCTGTAAATTGGTAATACGGAGAAGTAATTCATTCCATTCCACCAACTTAGACCCAATCAATGATCGTCTCCAGGTTATGTTAGGTTGAGAATTTGTAAAAACTTCAGCAATAGTTATATATCTAGTCCTTGTGATACTATATAACCCAGGATATTGATCTTTTAAGGCATTGTTGCCAAGCCAAATATCTTCCCAAAATCGCACCTGTGATCTATTATTGATTGTAAAAGTACCGAATGGAAGGAAATCCCGTTTTACCTTCATCAAACAGGACCAAAAGTGCGAATCTCCCGACATGCCCTCAACTTGGACTAACGGTTTGGAAACCAGATACTTGTTCCTAAGAAGCTGCTGTCAAATACCATCCGATGTTAAAAGCTTGAACAACCATTTACTCAAGAGAGCAACGTTCATAGCATTTAAGTTGACAATCCCAAGCCCTCCTTGGTTTTTGGGTTGACAGACAATGCTCCATTTGGCAAGACGATATTTTCTCTTGCACTCATCCCCTTGCCACAAAAAGCGACATCGGAAATAATCAATTTTATGAAGAACACCTTTAGGAATCCCGAAAAAAGACATCATATACAATGGAAGGCTACTTAGCACTGAATTGATAAGGGTTAGTCTACCTCCAATTGAAAGATGTTTCCTTCCAAGCGCCGAGACGCTTCTAAACGTTCTTCTACCCCTTTCCAATCTATATTTCTCAATTTTTGAAAATAAATAGGAATCCCTAAATACTTCAGAGGGAGTTCCCCTTGTTTACAACCAAACAGCTCCATATACTGCTCTATGGAATCTTGGGCTTCGCCAAAACAGAGTACCTCACTTTTATGGAAGTTAATTTTGAGACCCAAGATTTGCTCGAACGCACAAAGCAATAACTTCATATTGCGGGCCTGATCGAGATCGTGATCCATAAATAAAATTGTGTCGTCTGCATATTGAAGGATGGATAAACCTCCATCAACTAAGTAAGGCAATATTCCACAAATTTGCCCCTGTCCCTTAGCTCTGTTAACCAAAGCGCCAAAGATATCGTGACAATATTGAATAGCAGCGGGGACAAAGGATCACCTTGTCGGAGCCCTTTTCTAGTCTGGAAAAAAGGACCTACCTCACCGTTTACATTTACCGCCACGCTACCTCCCGAAATGAAAGATTTAATCCAAGAAATCCACTTGGGTGAGAATCCTTTCATTCGGAGGGACTGAAATAAAAAAGGCCATTTAACCTTATCATACGCTTTCTCAAAATCTATCTTAAATATAACCCCACTGAGTTTTTTCCGATGCATCTCATGGATTGTTTCATGCGAGATAACTACCCTTCAAGGATAAAGCCGGCGCAAAAAAATTTGTCTAAGTCGGACTGACCACCTTTTCTGCAACCATGTTTAATCTGTTGGTAATCACCTTTGTAAAAATTTTGAAACTAACATTTAGAAGACATATGGGTCTGTATTGCTGGATTATATTCGCATCCTGAACTTTAGGAATAAGAGTAATTATTCCAAAATTCAGACTAAACAGAGGAATATCACTAGTGTAAAACTCCTCAAACATAATCAGTAAGTCACCTTTGATTGTATCCCAGAAAGTCGATAAAATTCTCACCGAAAACCATCGTACACAAGCTTTATTATGTTCCATCTGGAAAACAACATCTCTAACTTCTTTCTCAGTAAATTGAGCAGTAAGGAGATCATTTTCCACCGAGGAAACTTGCGGTGCATAACACTTTAACTAATGACTTCCTTTTACTAATCCAAATAATTTTTGCATCTTGAATTCAAAATTATAAATACTAAAACACACAAATTTAACCTCTTGAATTCATAAACAACCTTATGTATGTTCATAGCTATAGCTTCATGTAATCGATGAATGAAAGTATCACATTCATGCTAAAAGCCTCACATAAACTATGTACTAATGAAATTGCTATGCAAGTGATAATTCGAGGACCCAAAATTCACCATGATCTTCTTGGTAAGATTTAATTTGGTAATTCTATCTGATTTCTTTTTGCCCCATTTGATTCAATGTTGTTTGCTTTTGTCTCAGTTCTTATTATTCGACACGTAGACAACGATATTTTGGATCCGATTGTTAACGACATCGACTACTATCTAGATTATATTCCCGAAGAAGAGCAACCAGGCAAGCACCCTCCTTTTACCATTTTGATTCCATATTTTCAAAGTTATGTTGTCTTATCAAACTATATGCATGCGTGTATATTTTAAACTTGCTATATTATGGGTGATGGTAGCTAAATCCAATTGTATGCATTTCCATTACCTTGTCATTTGATTACCTGCCATTGTAGCCTAGTATTGGTGTAGACATTATTCAGTGTCACTTGGGTAATACTTGCGAAATACCTTACGCACCTACTTAGACATGCACATTAGATCAACTTTTAAATGATGGGACATATTTCAAACTAGCTTGAGCAACTTTGTTTAAATGTATGGAACCAAGGTATGGTTTCCGTGTATTTTGGTAAAAATCCAACTCAAAACTTATGTTTTAGATGCAGGCAAGTTGTTATTAAAACTTAGACCGTGAAAAGGACCTCACGCGTAGATAGGGGGAGATTCTCACCTGGGTCAGTTAAGGACCGAACTTGATGCTATCACCTAAGTGATTTCGTACAACCACATGTGCTAGTATGGGATAGCCTAAACTCATTATATTAGTTGAAATTTAATCTTGCATCTTGGGAGGCCGGAGTAGTAAGGGCACATCGAGGAACGGTGTTGCTCGTATGTGCTCCCTTCACCGAGGTGTCGGGGTCCAAGCATTCCAGTACAACGGTTCATGCCTTGTCATGGGGAGAGTTCCCGATGGGGGGCACCATCGTGGTTCAGGATCTTCGGACTGCGACAAGGGTTCAACATCACCGGGGCGGGTGCAAGATTAAGCTTTAACTAGTTGAACGGTTTTGTTACAGTCTAGCAAATCGGGTACGATGAGTATCGCGAGGCATGGTTGACATGATTACTAGAATGTGTCATGTGGGTATTGTACACTCTCTGTAGAGATTAAAATCTAATTAATTAGCCGTGCTCGCAGTCATGAGCAACTTGGGGAAATAATGTCAAGTATAGTCTTTGTTTTTGCTAAAGCTTTTGGAATGGGTTGGTAAATTGGGAAGTCAATGGTGGTTGTTTTTACTTGTAATTCACAGCCAAGGAGGGCTGTGGAATGTCATCTATGAACTTTACTTACTGTTATTTAGCTTCATATTAAATGCTCTTTACAAATTCGTTACTGTTTTATGAATCATTTACTTGCAAACAAAATCTGCCTTATGCTGAAAATGAGACTAGTGTAGAAACTTGTTTCCTTGATTCTAGCCATGCATTTACTTTATTTCCATACACTAAAGTCTTGCGAGTACATACGTGTACTCACGGTTGCTTAATCTAAACAATGTAGACAACGGTGTGGAAGAAAGCCCCGACAACACGTACTTTACTCCGGGGTCCGACAATCATGTTGACGGATGAACTTGGGCTTTTCCAAGTCGGTTGCCTATAGGTTATTGGATGGGCATACCGCTGTCCAACTTTTGGTATATGTTTAAATTCCACTGCAATTTACTCTTTGACATGTAATATTTGGCTGGTCGGCTACTACTTGTAATAGTAAGTAGTTGTAATAGTCGTAGTTTATGTTTATGCTATTTCAACTACTTAGGTTCATGTGTATGTGTTGCGATACATCTAGAATGCAGGATATGTGGGTGCTAGGTGTTGATCTTGGGAACTAGCACTAGACACGTATCCGGGTACCTGGAATTGTCATCAACCATCAATGCATAAACTCGTGTGACCGTCGTTCTTTGGCTATTGCTCGTGCTCCCCTTGGGAGTGTGTGCGATACCAAGGTCCTGAGACGGATGGCGAGTGCTATGCTTGGATGAGTTGGTCTCAATCCCGGTATGGTTGTTCGGAATGGAATCGAAACTCTCATGGATGCGTAAGTGTGTACGGTGCGACTATGTGGCTCATATTTGTTTGGGTGAGGGCCATTTAGTCAATACTCCGTGCACGGGACTTTTGGGTGGCAGTGAGCATACACTTAAGTGGAGTATGGGTGTCACCTCTAAGTCCAACGCATGTGTGAGGATCGATTCATATTTCCAGGTGCCCACAGCTGATTCCGAATTGAACTAGAATTGAAGCAGAGTCGGCCTGAACTTATTTTGATATTAGGGACTTATTTTGGTAGTAGTGCTACTCCCTCACCATAGTTCCTGAGTAGAATAATATCGCATGACTTAGATAGCAATCCATCTACAATAAGAAAATTATGAACTCCTAGAAACGAGCTCACCTAATAATTCAACTATCATGCACGTGCTCTTGTCATAGGTCTTTGCCTAGCATCTTGTGAAGGAGTGTTGTATGTATCTAAGGAAGTAATGTCCTCATCATCATCCTTCTGGTTCTGAGCGTAGCGGTAAGGGCATACTACTACTGGTGCTGTTGCCGGTAGAAGGTGGATGCAATTGTCTTGGTGTCGAGGGGGTGAAGACCCCAAGGCTCAATGAATGCTCCCTTAAATTGCTCAAGGAAACCGGCCATGACGTTCGGTCCTGTGCAAGCTAGTACGTGGATGCTCTGACTTGGGGCAATCTAGCTCTTCTTTGTCCTTAGCGTGAAAAGGACATCCTGAGGCACGCAAAGTCCCAAAGTATGGGTCCAAGCATGCGCAACCACTTGACACCGAGTACGATGTCAAAACCTTCTAGCGAGATGGCGAAATAGTCAAACTAGAATGCCTCTTGACGGATATTGATCTACAGGCCGTTGTAAACTCCGCTGCAGTGAGTCGATCCCCATTAGCCACAATCACCGCCAACCACAGGCCCCATTAGCCACAATCATCTTCAATCCTGTGCGTGGATGAAGGGCAATTTCATACGAGCATTGCTTCTTCCGATATGAAATTGTGGGTAGACCCGTGTCGAGGAGGGCAATAAGTTCTATGCCCCCAACTGAGACCTTGAGCGAGAAGGTCTCACTCTGCAGGCGCATACACGCTAGCGCATAGAGGAGATTCTGGGTCGTCGTCTTCATCCTCCTACTCTCTAGGTGACCATAGCGCAAACAGGCCTTTGCACCAATGGTTTGGTGTGAACTTTTCTTCGCAGTTGTATCAGAGTCCTGCCTCTCACCTTGCCTGCATCTCATCGGGCATCAACACCTTCCGTGGGTGATGTTGTGGGGGGTTTTGGTTATCTGCCACTCCTCATATTGCCATTCGTTAAAATGCCACTCGGGCCCACTGTCATAGACACAGAAGGTCCCACATGTCATTGAGACAGGAGTGGCATTTTAACGAATGGCAATAACAGAGGGGGCATATTACCAATTTTTTCGATGTTGTGGCACCGCCTTGTTGGTGTGTGCCACGCCTATTGGGGCAGCTTGAAGGGCCACTGAGACGGCTAGTGTGGCTGTCGGTTCTGCTAGGGTGGCTCCAGTCAACGAGCCAGTTGCAGTAGTCGTTGAATGCCACTGTGAAGGTCGTAGCGATGTTCCCTTGCTGGCATCTTGTATTTGCCCACGAAGCTCATAGGCCCATGCTAGACTCATGGTGACATCCAGGGTGGTTGGTGCTTTAGAGACCCCGTTCGATGAAGCGAAACCTCCATATGATTCTTGTGCTATTCCTGGATCAAGAGCTAGCACTCACATGTTTACAACAATTGGAAATCACAACCATACATTTTAATAAATAAGTCAAACGATTATACAAATAATATTACAACTCAGAGAAATATAGTAGCAAAAGAAGCAAGCCTTGTGGTTTACCCATCCAATCCGAAGCAGTAACCGACTGCATAAACTCCAGATAGAAACAACGAAGAGGATCCCGCAACCTGCGATGAACAACTTCGAAAAGAGACTCGAAGCTTCGCTTTCTAAACCTCCTACAATATAATTAAGCAAGGGTGAGTACTTTACGCACTCAGCAAGACTTGAGCAAACCTATGATATATGCAGGCCATTTCAAAGGAAAGGCTAATACAGTTCATTTGCATAAAGCGAATTTCATTTGTAAACCAAGTTATTTGCAAACGGAAATTTATAAGAGCAAGATTACTTGATTACAAATAGATACAACAGTAAGTAATACTCACAGTCCTCCATGACGTGAGCGACGAATCATTCACATTCCTGAAATCCACAACTGTCGGCCCTTCGACATAAAACATAGTTGCAAAACAAATAGAACCAACCCTTTTGAAATTAATGAAACATCTAACATTGGAATGACTTCACCGAGTGCTCATGACCGCGAGCGCGGCTAATTAATTAGATTTAAACTCTGCAGAGGTGTACAACTTTACCCACAAGGAATGACCCACCTTTTTGCAAAATCACACACGCCTCCAATAGGACATTGTGTTTGCCAGGCGATCATACATAGCTGTTCAATTACCTAGACATGGCTTTGGTCCAGCCCGGGACGTTAACCCCCGCCGTAGAACTAGAAACACACACCCAAGCCGTGGATCCACATTCACACACCCAACACAACGTTTCTAAACACGGCAGGGCGTACACCGTTGCATTAGCAAGTAGACCTGACCGGAATACCCCGTCAGGTATCCTGGCCGGAAAACCTGTGCTAGCTCCCGCCTACCAATGAACAAAGCCAAGTCTAAATAACTTAATAGGCTAAGGCTACCCCATAAATAGCCCTCGTGGTTGCACGGAAATCTCGGATCAATAGCGTCCCATTGCTCGGTCCTTAATCCGACACGGGCGATACTCCACCCTACACTACGTGCAATTCCATTCGCACATCCGGCTATTGCCAATAATCGCCCGCATCAAAGCATAGTTTTCTTTTGGGTTTTTACTCAAAGTACCCACAACCAACAGTGCTATTTTCAATGTTTTCAGGAAAACAAATATGGATTTGATCATGTACATTGCTGATGCTAAAGCATGGCTAAGCAGGTTAAATATGTTCGCATATACCCAAAATGACATTAGCAAGGTCTAACCCTATTCTGTGGTTATCAAGGTTCACATTTTCATAATCATCAAAGGAGATTCATGTGACGACAGGTATATCTACCAACCCACAAGATAGCAATTTACATAAAGTAAACGCATGCACAAAACAATTTGATGCACAAAAGGAATATAAAATACTAGGCTCAGTATGGTCAAAGGGTGCTTGCCTTGCTTAATTGACGAATACGACGAAGACGAGGATTGCGGTTGACGACGACGATGACGAAGCTAGAGACGTCGGGTTCTACTCGTCGAACAACGGAAATAAAGCAAAACAACTAACTTCAATAAGAGCGAAAGAAATAGATAACAAGAACAAATAAACTCTGCACAAGAAACAAGGATTGCTCGATGTGAATTTATTAGTCTTATTTTACGAATTCAAGATGCAAAGATTGTTTGGATTGATCGAATTAATTACTGGTTGCAAGCTTTTATTGATTTACTATTCACAACATGAGTTTCTGCAAATACTTAATACTTAGGGGTTTTACTTTATTAGGATTCGGATTCGAAGCAAGACGAAATAAGAATACTTTCTTAGATTACCGCAAATTATATCTTAGAGATCAATGCTAAGCTGTTTTCCATTGAATTTGGATTTAGACGAGCTGCTTCGCGAGTTAATGAAAAGGCTTGGTTGATCATGTTAGAGTATGAATGATTAGCTCTTTATCCTTAATTGACTTCGCTTAGCAATTAGCTTTACTCGGGTTAGATCTCCTGATTTAGGCTACTGAGATTATTTTCATAACATTTGAGAAGGTTCTGGTGATAAAAACAACTTAACTATAAGTTTCCTTCACTATTACCTAAAGTTTATTCATTCATTTTAAGGTCTAAAGTAATGTGGTTACTTAGGGTTATTCAGCTATTAAGATTAATATGCAAAACATGACGAAGTATGGTTATTTCATCCTACTAAGTTGATTTATACTTTGTATAACAATCCTAAGATAACTCCATAAATTTTAGGCTTTGGCTGATACATGATATTCATTGTTGAAAAGGCTTAAGTGGCATTGCTAAATTGACGATAATCGGAATCGGCAGGAATGCGAAACAAAAGGTTAACACTTAAGGGTTTTGTACTAACAATATTAATATGCAAACCACAATGGCATAAGATTCTTTTTATAGAATATGGTAGTATAAACTTTGTACAGTGCTCCTAAACTGATTTTACTGATTTTAGTATTTGGATGAGTTACTTTATCTATTGTTGAAATAGACTAAATGATCACAATACGAACACTAAATCGGCTAACTTCATTTTAAGTTTTCAACTACATCATACATGGTCTTTAACTCATTTTTCAGGTGTTAGCAGAATACCATCCTAGAAATGTTATAAAGTCGGTTTGGCATTATTTTAGCTTTAACTGCAACTGATTATCTATTTTCCTATTGTTGCATTTAACATTTCTTTATGATAAAAGAATTCAAGTTAAACCTCATTTCAGTTATTTTCACATACATATGTCCTCACTGTTTTTAGGAACTTGATGCTATTTGCCATATCATTTTGTGAGCCATTATGCTATTACTTTGTTAATGGCCATAACATGGTTAATTAATGACTATGAAGCAAGTATGCTAAATTGAGTTCACCACTAGATGATCCTACATAATTGAGTTTGATTCTAAGTGTTTATGCACACATGGGTTCTTCCGTTTCCAGAAACCTATTCAAAGTGTTATTACCATTTTATGAGCTATCATGCTACTATTCTTACTAATGTTCAACTAAGGTTTGTTAATGGTCACAATGCAATACATAAACTTAGTTCCAAATATTTAATACCTTTGCATGATTAGGCTTATTAAAATCCCAGAAGCACATAATCATTTATTTTATGATTTTACGACCTACTATACATTCATTTCTATTATTGACCATATTAAACTTTACTAATGGTTGCTAAGCAATAAATTGAACTTAGTTCCAAATTTAAGTGTATTTGTATTATTCTGAATACTCCTGATCCTAGCATCACATTAATATTCATTTCACCATTTCCGTTCTTATCATTCACAAGTTCTCATTAACATCATATTAGCACCATAATCACAGTTTAAATTAAATAATTATTTTGCAGGTCAAGAATTAAGTATTTTTACACATTTATATTCTTCTTGATTTTAGATGAATTTACCACTTTGTTTCACTGGGATTGAATAAAAATTACAGAAGATATTCACAAATGATTTTCATTCAGTATGGATGTTGACTTTACGCTTTCATACAGAGGGAGGCACCATTTACCCCAAAGGAAAACGCCTTCTGGCTCACTCATCCTCTTCTACAGCGCCGACTCATTGGCCCCGGTCGTGACAGAGAGGCGCAGGGACGGCCTAGGGCTGATTTGGCGGCATCGGCTGGCGGCGATCCGGCGACGGCGACCACACCAGGCGGAAGATCTCGGTAAACCGCATCTCGAGCTGGAACCCTTCGCCGAAGCTATGCAGTTAGTGCGCCACCGAGCTCGCCTTGAGCTCAATGGCGGCTCGTGGAGGGAGAAAAACGAGTTGTTAGAGGTGAAATCGGTGGCCTTTTGAGCATTAAGGGTACTAGGGGTTTCATTTTCGAAGTTCACCTGAAGGGAGAAGGCCGGAGGAGTGCTGTCCACGGCGACCGGACTTGGAGGAGAAGGGCGACGGAGCGACCACATTTCGCATGGAAGGAGTTGGATTTTCTTGAGGGCTATTGATCGGCAGTCTGGTGATGCTTCACTCGAGAGGATTTGAAGATGGATCATCAAGCTCTCGCATTTTGCTTCAGCGCTCAGCGGCTGAAGCTCGCGGTCATGGCGTAAACGGAGAAGCTTTCTTGCGCTGGAGGAGAGGAGAAGGGAAGTGAGGGGAATGAGGGAGGAGGTCGCCTGGGTGCGGTTTGTCGCCAAGATTTGCAGCAGCTGAGTGGGATACGTGGCCGTCATCGCTAGCTTCGCTCCACTCAGCTTCGGTGACTTCGCCAGTGGAAGGAACAGAGAGGAATGAACGGGGTTGAAGGAAGAGTCTGGAAGCAGGGGTTCTGGGCCCATTGTCAGTGACTGGAGTTTCTCCTTTGTGCCAACGGAACGGGAAATCAACGAATGGCCCACACGTCGGCGACTGATCTAGGAATTTCGTTTCGGATTTTGATTTTCCTTTGATACCAATTGGAGTCTATTATTTTTCAAATTTTGTTTTTCAAAAGGATTTGATCTCCGAATGTTTCTCTAAAATTTTCAGCCCCATTTGTGATTCCAATATTTTATGTAAATTCTGACAATATATTATTTTGGATTTAAAAGTTATCTTTTCATTTTACTTCCTCAATATTTTATGCATAAAATCTCAATTGGTAGCTAAAATAATTTAATTGAATGATCAGGGTTCTCATGGCAATTTTTATAAATTTTTACTTTTTGTCTTTTTGCTTTTTCCCTCTTTTTCATTTTTCATTTCCATTCGTTAGATTTTTCATGCAATGCAGAACTCCAAAGGAAATTCAAATAAAACCAATAATCGCAAGGAAACTCAGAAATAAATATTTTCAAATTTAAAATATTTATTTTCACTTTATTAAATTTTCAGGATGTTACATGCTTGTAGCTCGACGTTGATGCGCAAGGTGCCTTTTAACACCACAATGAATAGCCAGATTTGTTGTTCTTTCGAGAGTGTGCACGCGTGACTAAGGAGCGTGTGGAACTGCTCTTGGTACTCTGAAACAGAGACCGTGCACCAGAGGGTGGTGAGCTCGCCAAGTGGATTGTGTCGCATGGGTGGCCCAAAGCGCAGGTTATCCATCTCCGAGAAGCGTCTCCACGGCGGGGTACCATTCCCCCTCTAGTCGTGTGTACCATTGCTATGCTGATCCCATCATGTGGAAAGCTACAAGCCACACTTTCTCCTCCTCGAGGGTTCGCTGGCCCCGGAAGAACTGCTCACAGCAATTGAGCCAAGGCAGTGGGTCTGTCTTCCCATCATAAACTAGAAAATCCAGTTTATGATAGCGAGGAGCACGCCCTTCTGGTGGCGCTTGTTCATGCTCCAGCAGGTATGGTCGTTACAGGATGCTGTCACCGAGGACCCTGCTACCGCTAGGAACGATGTTCTTGCTGTTTTCCAGCTGGCCAATGGGCAGACGCCAATGGCCAGGTGGTCTGCCTTCTGTTGACTGTCAAGGACGTCGATCTTGGCATCCATTTTGTTGAGCTTTTCATGATGGCTGCTAGCTATGCAGGCATAGTGTTAGACCCTTTGCTGCTGCCCATTGTAGGGCATTGTGCAGCACTTGGCTCTGATACCAAGTGTCACGGTCCAAGGATTTTTGATTTTGGGGGAGAGAGAGAGAGAGAGATGCACATGGAGGGGCTGTGCGCAGGGAGGAGGGACTAGAGAGCCAGAGATTAGATATAACTTCTTTCCTAACTTTATTCCATAAGTTGCTAATCTCTTTACCTAACAACCTTATCTAACAACTTAACTAACTAGTGAGGCAGCTGTTGCTGGCTTGCTGCTAGCTGCTCCCTTAGCCGACGCAGCTGCCATGCCATGCCTGCTGCGCCAACTATAGGAGAGGCCCCACATGACATCTGTCTTATGGATACAATGATTCACTTGCCAGTCTCTTAGGACATAGAAATGGGCTTTGCACATTAATATGGTTTTAATTACAGAGACCATATCAGTGCTTACCAAAGGGCAGCAACTACAATTTTCTAAAGAAATCACGTACATGGTGAATATTGATTTGTTGTGTAATAGTTTATCTGGAGAAATTCCAGAAGGCGTTAGTATTCTATTTGTTTTGAAAAGCTTAAAATTGTTCTTGGAATAATTTAAGTGGGAGAATTCCAAAGAACATTGGTGACCTTAAGGAATTGGAGTCTCTCGACCTATCCCATAGTGAGCTATCTGGAGAAATCCTTTCAAGCATATCATATCTAACTTCTTTGAACAGCTTCAACCTGTGACCTGTCATGTAACAATCAAACCGCAAACCAACAGGGAGTCAGCTTCAGGCGCATGATGACCCATCACCCATTTATGTTGGAAACATTGGTTTATGTGGGACTCCGATCTGAAAGGGTTTCCCGGAAATGCAAAAATTACTACCCCAGCTAACCTTGACAGGAAACACGATGGACTGGAGGTGTCAATCTACCTGAGCATGATTATCAGGTTTGTCTTTGGCCTTCAGGTGGTCTTCTGCATTATTTTGTTCAACAAGGAACGGACATATGGTTATTTCTTGGTCATTGATTACTTGTACCACAAGATGTGCATGTATATGATTGTCACTTGGAACTCCTTGGTGAGATGTTTATCTAGATGTGTTGCAATGTGTCGTGTTACAAAACTAGTGGGGGTATCTATATACTTGTAGAGTGTAGCAATCACAATTGATGCTAGTGATAGTAATGTGTGATCAGACAACATTACACGTTTCATAGGCATGACTTTCATTTCTAGGTCGTGAATAAAGATTGAGTAGTAGCAATCATTTATTCATTTATGGTGGATTGATCTATATTACTCTGTGAACTTCAACTGTCATTTCAAATCAATCATCTTCTGGCGTCTAACTCATATTGAAATAAAATATATTATACTATCTCTACTACTTCTAATTTTGAGTTGGTGACGGTCCGTTCTACAATTTTTAATCCCCAAACTACCCCGCGCACACCTCAGTCCACCCCCAACCCCACGCGCGGACGACTCCGCCCGCGTCTCTTTTCCGCCGGCCCTAGCGTCCCCCGCATCCGCCCGCCCAGCGCTCCAACCGCTCCCTCGGCTGCGGCTCAGCGTCAGGTGCCTTCCTTCCTCATCAATCCCTCCTCACTACACAGCGCCGCCCCAGCCTCATCGTCTCCTCCTCGCCGCCCGCCCCAAATCCAGCCTCCTCGACTCAAGATCCCTCCACGCCCCGCCACCGATCCTCGCGATACCCCCACCGCCCACAGAATCCCCGCCGAGATCCCGGCGAGATCTTCCCCCAACCCTCCCCCTCGAGTCTCCCCTAATCAGAGATCTTCTCCCCGTCCGGTCTCCTCCCAATGACAAGTCTGGCGCCGCCCTCCGCCCGACTCCCTCATCCTCCACGAGACTCGGCGGCACCCTTCCCGCGACAAGCCAGCGGCACTCTCCTCGCTCCGGCTCCCTCATCTCGCACGACACCCGGCGGCGCCCTCCTCCCCCCGATTCCCTCATCCCCTATGAGGCCCGGCGGTGCAAGCCTCTGTCCTCCTACCTCCGCCGCCATCCTCCTCCCCTCGTCGATTCAATCGGAGCTCCCAACTCGAAGGTATACTGATTGCTGTGAACAACATGGATTGCTTTCATGAAATTCACCACTGTCTAGAATATCCAACAATTTCTTTACCAGAGTGCAATTTCATGCCGATCTGAATGGCACCTTTGATTTGTTCGTTGGTTGCTGAAGTGAATACAAGTCAGTTATGTTTGATCCATGCCAAACAGATCTTGTCGTTTCTCATAGGGTGTATATTGGACACGGATTTGATGACCTTAAGATCATGTTTACCCATTTTTTTGTATATATGCGCACTTGGAAAAAATTGAGTTGAAATGCCCAAAGTAGTATTTGAGACAATTTGCATTTGGAATGCAATTGATAACTTACTATTTAACTGATATCTCAGATGGTTTCCAGAAACAGAAAGTTAGTGTGCTGCATTGATTGGATTACGGGATATGTGGTGGTGTGGGAGGCTGGGAGTTGAGTGTTAAATTAGGTTATGTGATTTTGGTTCAGGTATCATCATCTGAGGATTAGTTTGGATGTAAAGTTGTGATGTGCTGCTAAAAATTTGATTATGCTGTTAAGGAACCTTGTGTATCTCTTGGAATCATGTATAAGGTTATGGCGATCAAATGGAGAGAACGATGAAAATCGATCGGCGGAATTAATAAGCCTTGTGCCATTTTGCAATGTCTAGAGTCTATTCATTTGTTCTAACTCTGTTGCAACTGGTAAATTAGGTACTTGAAAAAGAAGCATTTCAGAAGCAAATGCTAGAGAAATTGATCTGGATATCAACATTCATGCTTGTCGGTGCTCGTCATCCAGGGGCTACTGTTGGTGTGGTCGAAAAAGAATACCGATCTAAGGTAACCTTCTCTTCATGAATGTCTAACACATATCCAAGCTATTCATATTCTGTGTTACTTCCTTTCCATTAGTTCAAAGTTTGAAAAGCAATAAAGGACAGCTTGCCTTTCCCAAAATGAAAACTGAGAATACTCAGATTTTCAGAAGCATTGCATTCCTGTGCAATATATTTTTTACCAATTTTATGTTTCGTTACCAATTTTATTTTTTATAGCTGCCTGTGTATATTGTCCATTATCTTCCTACAATGTTCATATGCCTGACAGTAGACATGTCTATAGTTGGCTTCAGCAATTTTTCAGCAATTTTAGAGATAATGCTCGAAGTTAGAGCTAAAAAATATATCTGTTCGGGACCGAGAGTCATTCTTGCAAGACAAGATTCACTCATGTTTTTGTTCTGGCAGGTGTCCAGCCTGATAGCGGAATTTTAGCATCTGCTGCGGTTGCAGAGAGCGGGCTTTCATTTGACGAAGGCGTAGAAGAGAGGCTTTGTGCATACTCCAGAGCTGTGGCACACTTCCCAACTGCTGTAAAAGAGGCAAGTCCTACCCATCACTATATAACGCTTAAACCTGAACCTGTTATATTGCCTGCTAAATTAACATATGTGCATTTCTCGGTCTGCCACAATCCCCGCCGAGATCCCCGGCGAGATAAGCACCAAGCACATGCAGTCAGAAATCATGGAGATAAATAAATGTTATGTGATTTGAGCTGAATCATAAATGTAAAATTTCCATTATTGTGTTAGATTTTGGAAACTTATATCTTGGGCTTTTTACTATGAAATTAGTTGAGGGATGAAATGTGCTAGGTGGTAAGACTGGTTGGATCATATAGGCGTATACTCTGTTAATTGGTACATGTACCGTTAGTGCGGTGATATTAAAATTATTCTTGTTCTTTTATACGGTAGCATATTTATGATTGTATATTTTTTCATGTCATTGTAAGTTTCTTGTTTACTTTGACTTACCAGTAAGCATTAATTGCATTTGAGTTTTTTTTATTGAATGGAAGTTAAGCTTTTGTTGGAAACATGTTTTGCAGGATAAGAGAAAAGATGCTGTCAAGAAAGTGATTGCTGCTATGACTGTTGGAAAAGATGTCTCATCATTGTTTACGGATGTGGTGAACTGCATTTGTTAAGGTAAGAAATTGTAACCCTACTTGCAATAAACATTTGTGCAGAACAAATTAAGGTAGGAAAGGCTTGTTTCCAAGTACAAAACAAATTAATACATATTCCTGTTAATTATGTCTGGTGATCTTCTAATCAGGTCACGAACTTCTTCTGTCATCTTGAGTTTGTATCATGATAAATTGTAGGAACCAATGAATTCTAACATTGGATTGACATTGTTCACAGTAGCCCTCGAAGTGTAAGCTTCTTACTCCTGTGTAAATAAATTAACCCGACAAACGTATTTCTGGTCATATATCACAAACTTAAGAACTGTCGAAAGGGTCATTTCAGAGGGAAGAATGCGTGAACTGCATATCCTATTCACCTATCTATGTGTTTGTAACCTGAGATCATGAATCATATATGCATGTGATGTCTCTACTAGCAGAATTCACATACCTCATGCAGCACATAAAACAGATAGGGATTAACTTGTGCCCTTTTGATCTTTGGTTTTTAGTACCCTTTTGATGTGCAAAGTAATACAATGAATCAATGGAGCACATGATTTAAAGAGAAATTTTGATGCCCTGCTCCTGCACAGATAGGAATTGCTTATCCGTTCGAATGTTCCAGGTCCCTTACTGTCCCTGCTGGCTAATTACATTATTATTTGCTCAATTAATACATGATTATCATTATTTAATTTCTCATTGTTTTATAATTCAAAGGTAGTCACAGATGAATAGAGAGATTAGGAGGTCTTGTTGCTATAAAGTTTTATTTTGCAAGTACACATAAAACATAACAAATTGCGCATATACTATGTTGCCTCAGATAGCTCTTTAGTCAGATATTTTGAAAGAAAGAGGGAAACCTGAAGCTACTGCACTCTGATAGTAATCCGTTTGCTTTTTGGTTAACATTTTCAAATGCTTGAGAGTATAAGCTGTTGTTAACTTATGCTGATGTTCTAGAAGTAACTGAAAGGTAACCAAAGATTTTTTTGGGTCCAGTTCCATTGATGTTCTCCATTGTGACCTTTTATGTTTTCTTTAGATGAAATAACTTGAATTTCCTTATTCCCAGCTGGGGTAAAAAATCTAACTTATTTGAATTTTCAGCTTTGAGAAATTGATTTGAGTTTATTGAATATTCAAGCTTTGAAAAATCTTTGCAGGGAATACTGTACTATGGAATTGAATTATATACAAATATAAGCTCCATTTGCCACTTTCACTTTTCTCTCAAGCAGTTGATATTTGATGTGGATGTAGGTCATGTCTATAAGGTTTTGTTTACCGGAGGTAACTTTTGTTCCATCACGTACACTAACTGGAACATGCCATCGGTCAATGAAGGTTTTGTTAAATTAAATATACTCGGTCTTTAAAATTTGTTTGCTGCAATAACAATAATCCTATTTCTCTGGTTTTCTGAAGGATTTTCAAGGATGGGAAAACTATAGCAACTGACAATGCACTGGACTACGCAGCGAATTTTTCACACATGCTTGGTTTTGATGATCCCAAAATGCTGGAGTTGATGCATCTATATGTGACAATTCACGCGTAATATCATCCACCTTGTTTCTATTTCTATATTAGTTTCTGAAGGACTTGCGTTGATTTTTACCTCATACTGCCTCCTTGTTTCTTGCAGTGATCATGAAGGTGGGAATGTCAGTGCTCACACTGGCCATCTGGTAATATTTGTTTCTTTGGTTTCAATGATTTTTCTTGTTAGTGTTGACACCATTGTTCTGTACCTGCCAAAGGATGACCGCTGGCTGCTGTACAGTACTTTTATTTGGCAGCATCCTTGTTCATTTTTTATATATTACAGTTTTGGCAATGCAGTATTGCATCGGATGCCATTGCTTGTCTCTGGCCTGCTTCACGCAATGTGATTATTATTTTATCTGTTCAATTTATTGTTTTATACCCTATATTTCAGATTGTGAAGAAACTTGGTGTTATCATTAAGCCAATACAGTACGAGGAGGTCGATCCACATGAGAAGCCTAATGAACCCAAAAGGGTCATTCGGAGAGTTGCCCTAAACCCAAAAGCAAAGAAAACCTCTGCGAAACAAGCTAAGGGGTCAGCTTCACACAAGAGGAAGTGATGAGACAATTGTTGCAACACATACTCATTCAGTTGTTTCATGTGGTGAGAAGTGAGAGGATAACAAGTTCCGAGCTGGTTTTTCTTGACACAATCATTTTAAAACAACACTTCGAGAAGTATTTAGGTATTCTTCTTAGTGAAATGATATACAGTTTCAGTTTGGCTTGTTGTGTTTTTTTTTGAGAAATCGCGGTTGAATCTGTGTCTTTTTTAAGAAAGCGCATTGCAACTAACAACATCATGAGTCGGCATCGACTGAAATATTCTCTCAATATCTTGCATGGAATTGCATTTATCATACATCGTGAGGAGAGAATTACCAACCAGTAGCTTGTTGTGAACATTGATGTGAAAGTCTCATGCATTCTGCTATGGAATCTTAGAAAGTTAGATGATCCTTCTTGTTTCCTCATATATGAAAATGTGAAAGTGTTATTTTTCACTGAATTTTAGCTCACACTGATAATATCCATATCTACATAAACTTGGGAAAATATACAAGTTTGATCATTTTCTAGCACAGTAGTTACATGCCACGCCTTATTTATTGCTTGACTTTTATGTTTTGTTATTTTTTTATTTTCCATGGCAGCGTACGGGCATTGAACTAGTAGTTCTAACTTTTGATTTCAACGAGGAAATCACTATGCATTATAGGATCAGCAGAATATCAGTATTATAATGGATGAGAATTGGTGGGTAGTGATCAAATTTGCTGTTTGGTTGCGCATACCTGGAGGGGATTGAACTCTGCTTGGTTGTTGACTGATAACCCACTCCACTTGAGTGCGTAGCAAGCTAGCCCGTGCGCCAAAATTTACTGGAGCAACGAACCTGTAGCTGGGCGAGGCTCCAGTCCTCCCCGATCGATTTCCCGTCAATCGCTGCATTAAGTTTCGGTGAGGCATATGGTCGAACAACTCTAGTGCATTTGAGCTTGTTCACCTGCTCGTCGCCGCGGGAGGGTGACCCGATGGAGGAAGAAGTTGTGTGCTGTCTTTGTTTCGCCGGGAGGCGGCGCCCACGGTGCCCGCTGCGAGGCGCGTGGAAGGTGGGTCCGCGCGCGTCCCACTGGCACAGCCCCATCAGGTCCGCCCCAACCGCGGGGAGGGCCGCACTGACTGTTGGTTGACCATGGTTTCGATGCGGAGGGCGCGGTGGTATCGGGGAAGTTGGTGGACGGATCCGCGGCGGGATGCTGAGTATCTGCGATGACGTGGGGCTTCTGGAAGGGGAGACAGCAGCAAGCTGGCGAGGCGGGGATGCGAGGCGCGCTTCCGTTACTCATCGCCGCCATCCGCCGCCCTCTTCGCTGGCCGTTTGCACGGTCCTCGTTTATAACTCCGTCCTGGCCATTGCGTATGCCTCAGCCTCAAGAGACGAGGCTGCCTACGCACCACAGCCCACCTCCTCGCCGGACGGCGTAGTATGTCCTCCGCTGAAAGAGATGCCTATGTGACGTTGCCCTTGACAAGGTTGGCGTTGGCCCAATTCACTGTGGCTTTGATCGTTGGTACTTTTGGAATTTTTTTTTTTTTCTTCTGGTCGAAATTGAAAACTTATTTACGGATTTAGCTCTTTTACAGACGGAATTGTAGAAATAGCCTTGCTACAGTAGAATTCCGCGGATCCACAGCGCGGAATAATTTTTAAAATTTTTCCGGCGATTTTCCGCAGATCCCGTACGCGGAATAATTTTTTATTATTTTTCCCAGCGAATTCCGCGGATCCACAGCGCGGAATAATTTTTTTAAAATATTTTTAATATTCCGCGCCACTCGTCCACGGAATAATTTGTTTTTTTTATTTTTTTTAAATTTTTTTTAAAAATTTTTAATAAACTTTTTATTTTTTTTTTTAAATTAAAAAAAATTATTTTTAATTATTCCGCGGTTTACGTCCGCTGAATAATTAAAAATAAATTTTTTATTTTTTTCGGCGTTTTTTTTGCGGTGGTTTTTTCGCGGTTTTTTTTTCGAGATTTAACGACTGAAAATAGGTTCAAACGACGTTGAAAAATTTTGAAATTTTTTTTATAGGTTTCTAACACTTTATAGATGTTTTCATAAAAATTTCAGGTGATTATCAGATCTGTGGAATTATTGAAAATTCAAATATTGATACTATGTAGATGAAACGTTGATCAACAAGTTTCAACCGGATGAAAAATAGTAAAAACTACGTTAGAAAACTTTGAAATTATTTGTGGAGATTCCTGACATACTTATGATATTTCTGTAAAAATTTCAGATGATGATCAAATGTGAGGAATTTTTAAAAATTCAAACATTAGTACTGTCTTGGTAAAGCGTTGAGCGGCAAGTTTCATCCGAATGAAAATTAGAACAAACGAGCTTGTAAAATTTTGAAAATTTTTCTATATGGTCCTGACACATCCATAATATTCTCATAAAATTTTCATATGATGATCAAGTGTCATTAATTTTAAAAAATACAAAAATTGCTACTGTCCTGTTAACAGACCGATGATCAATACATAGAACTTTCGGTGTATGTGCCCTTATATATGTCCAACAACTAATTTAAGTGTTCATAACATGAGTTGTTGTCGACTATAAAATTTTGAAATTTTTGTCCATGGTTATGATGCACCACTAATGTTCCCATATCGGACACTAGCTTTATGCCTGAATTTTTAATAATTCATAGAGCTTGATCATTATACGAAAATTTTATGGGAACAATAGTGATGCATCATAACCATGCACAACAAATTTTAAAATTTTCTAACGTGGTTTGTTTAATTTTTCATTCCATTCAAACTTGTCGGCCAGCGTTTCATCAGGACAGTTGTATTGTTTGAATTTTAAAAAATTCCTCAAATCTTAAAATCAATTAAAATTTGAAATTCCGGTTAAGGTTAAATGGATTTTCAGATTCCGGATAAGGCTGGGTTTTTTGTAAATACGCAAACATGTTGTATCGATTTGTAATTATGGACCGTCATTTTTACTGTATTTCAAATTTGCCAAAAAAAACCGCTGGTTGGCTGACTTGGAGGCTCAATCCATCCATTTCAGAATGCGAATACACTTCAATTTCACTTTTTCAAATTGCAAAATACCTCAAGATTTCGCAAAACTCAGAATGCGAAATTGAGGTTTCGCATTTTCAGATTGCGAAATTGAGATTTGTTGTATATTTCTGTAAATACTGACTCTTTTTTAACAAAATACTAAAGCTTCATGAAAATGTTGTATATTTCAAGAATACGGATCGTTTTTTATAAAATACAAAATTTCCATAAAAAAAATAAAAAATATTCCGCGTAAAAAAAACAGAAAAGAAACAAAAAAGGAAAGAAAAAACCGGAGAAAAAAATCAGGAAAAAAAATAAAAAAAATGGAAAATATTCCGCGTTCATTGCATGAATATTAAAAAATTTAAAAATAAAAACAAATTATTCCATGCGGACGAGTGGGCGGAATATTAAAAAATATTTTAAAAATTATTCCACGCTGTGGATCCGCTGAATTACCTGGGAAAAATAATAAAAATTATTCACAAGACGGATCCATGGAAAATCGCCGAAAAATTTAAAAATTATTCGCTACTGTGGATCCGGAATTCTATCAGAGGCTATTTCTGCAATTCCGCTCAGAGAGTAGCTAAATCCGTAAATAAGTTTTCAATTTCGGCCAGAAGAGCAAAAAAATTCGTACTTTTGGATATAGGCGGATTAAGGCAATTTTCCTTTCTTGGAATCTTTATTTCTAATAAAGCAAGTAGACGTACTTGTGCGTCTAGACGGTGAGCTTCAAGTAAGCATCAATCATGTTTTTTTTTTGAAAGAGTACGAGAAAGATGCACACCATTCTTACGCACACCCTATACATACAATATACACACACATGCGTGCGCATCCACTACACATGTTAAAAATTTTACAAAGGCACCATGGCCGCATAGAACACGGGCATACGCTTTCCTACTGAATGCACATGCGTGTGTATTCTAATTAAATACGGTAAATCATGTCAATCTTAAAGGATCAAGCCTAGGTGGATGAAAATGAACATCCAAGCTGGAGATAGCACAATAAGGGTATATTTATTTTAGCTTTGGATTCTCTAAAAGCTGATTTTATATTGTGGTTGTAAAGAAACTGATTCTCCAAAATCTGAAATCCAAAAACACATATAAAGTGGATTATAGATTCTAGTGTATGTGGGTAGGCTGGATTGTGAGAATCGAATTCTAGAATTAGACTATTTATTTTTTATTCTACTTTTAGGGTCAAAATCCAGAATTAAAAACTAAAACAAATATGCCCTAAGAGCATCTGATATGGAATAAAAAAAGCACGAGCTAGGGATAAATATTTTCCTACAAGCTCTGACAGAATATGAGAAAACGGCATGCAACTACGTGAAAGATTTCCTGTTGTTTTATTTGTGGGACTAGAAATGAGCTCGTTTAGAAAACAAAATGTGGCTGAAAGGTTTTTCTATTTTTATTTGCGCAAGTAGCAATGTGCTTGTTCCCTTCTGTATACGTTATTTGGGAAATATTTTAAAGGATAACTGTTTTTATGTAATTTTGTAAGCTGTAGATTGCCGACCTCTAGATCAGTCGTCCAACAAATGATTTCAATAACCAAAACACTGCAATGTTCACCTGCTCTTGTCCACCATTGATAACATGGTTCATTCCTGTACTTTGTTGCATTGCATGAACTTCAAAGGGTGAAGTCTGCTGGGACATGAGGTATATCAAGAACCGTTGTGGAATTCAGCTTTGACGTGAGCAAAAATGGATTTGTTTATAAACATACCATGTCGCATTCTCATCCTCTACCTAGGGGTGAAAACAGAACAGGAAATATCCGCCCGATCCGATTCCGAATCCGTTTAAAATCTGTACCGATGTTATCCATATCCGTATCCGGAAAATCCGATGTAATATGGGTTACACTACTACAAAATAGGTCATCACTGCCGGTTCGTCCACGCCATTATCGCGGTTATGGGCACCGGCGATGATTGGTCGGCGATGATAGTCGAGGTTATCACGCCGCTTAGGAACCGCAGGATAATAGATATCATCGCCGGTTCAATATACAACGGCAAGTGATATTCGACTATCTCGCCGGTTTACACTAGAATCCAAGAAGATGATACTCGACTATCTCTCGCCGGTTCAAAATAGAATTCGGCGATGATATATGTATATCTCGCCGGCTTATACGAAGAACCGACAGTGATTCAGAGATCACTACCGGTTCTGGACGAACCAAGCGGTGAAATTCAAAAAAATTGTAGATGTCCTTCATAGATTATTTATTGTATAAAATTATGTTCAAATTCAATATATATCAGATTTACAAAAAAGAGAAAAATTTTCTTTTTTGTAAGTCCTCATATGTATTGAATTTGAACCCGCAATTTTATACATAGGTAGAGTAATCTATGAAGTACATCTATAAATTTTTTCGAGTTTTCGTGACTTTTATTAGTTGGTGTGCACGATGTGTACACGGAAGGCTTGTGTGCACATGATATGTTGCCTTCAAATATATAGTATATAAAGCGTCGTTAGATCATAATTAAAATATATTAAAGCATCACAATATTTAGTTTTTACAATAGTCTGTTCACAAATGTAGTGTGAGTACATCTCGTTCACTTTGGATCGAGACTATCGTCGTGGAACTCGCCCTTTGGATCGATGACCTGTTTGTCAATGAATCCAGCGATATGCTCTTGAATTGCTAAAATTTCTTTTGGCAGTAACTGATTGGTTCTCATGTTGGAGCGCTGTTATTGAAGAAAAGAGAAATTTAATTAATGATGATAGATTTTAAATGAAAGAAAAGTAGGCATGAATGTGTAATTATATACCATGTCTTCGTTGTAGCCGACACTCTTCGTGACAATTGCATGTAAATTTGTACATACGTAGTACGCGCATAAACTATTTCCCTGGTCCTGTCTCATGCATGGAAAGTCTGTTATTATTTTGAAAGTTTTCCTGTAGGGACGATGCGGACCACCTTTCTTGCAATACCGTGTGAATGCACTGTGAATGATTTTAAATAGTAATTAACCTTAAATACAATAGAATAAAATATTACTAGAGCAATAACGCAACAATCGAGTTTACCTGTTCATCATCTTCCAAAAATTATGTTCATACTGATCAAGTTTTTTCTCATCGAGTCCAAGACAAAAACCCTGCTAGCTTCTAACTCGAAGACGAGGAGGACCCAGTGATAACTAGACATATATGTTAACATAGCCTATTAGTCCCACAATCGTGTCACGCAAAAATAGTAAAACAATATTAGAAGTAGGGTAATACGTCGAAAGTTATAGGGTAAAAGTACGGAGGTTTTCTTTCACTTGTAGAAAGTCTTAAATAAATAGTCTTCAACAAACTTTGGGCTATCACGACGAAGTTTCTCGTTGACAAGCCCCTGATCGAGAAATCCTAAATCTTCATCCTTATTTCTTCTACATATCTCAGATCTCCATTCTACATATATAAAAAGAAGTTAGACATACAGTTGAACAAGTACAAGAATATACAATAATATAAATAGAGACTTACAAAGTCCACGGTCGACCAAAGGACGTGTCCAGAGCATCCGCCAGTACAACATATACAATTCGCAGAACTCTAACTGTAACATGCCATCCCCATTGTGAAAATCCGAATCTTTGTATTTCTTTGGGACCGCCTGAAACCCTTTTTGGCATCTTGCATGTAATCTTGATGGACGCGCTGCAATTTTGTTGTTAGGTTCTCTAAATCTTAGAGGTGAAAGACTTAGAGGTGACACCCATACTCCACTTAAGTGTATGCTCACTGCCACCCGAAAGTCACCCATACGGAACTGAAGAACACATACAAATATTTGAAATACTTAGAGGTGACACCCATACTCCACTTAAGTGTATGCTCACTGTCACCCGAAAGTCACCCATACTCCACTGAAGAACACATACAAATATTTGAAAGACTTAGAGGTGACACCCATACTCCACTTAAGTGTATGCTCTTTGTCACCCGAAAGTCACCCGAAAACCTCTCATGGGCACTCGAAATATGAATCGATTCTCACACGCATGTTGGACTTAGAGGTGACACCCATACTCCACTTAAGTGTATGCTCACTGTCACCCAAAAGTCCCGTGCACGGAGTATTAACTCAATGAACTACAACTATTACATCTACTTACTATTACAATTAGTGGCACAAAACAAATATTTACAACACATGTATACATATGTACAAAACAAATATTTACAACACATGCATACATCTTTGAAGAACATATACAAAGCACCAAATTGAAGTTTACTTTTGGCTGCAGATAAATAACCATAGAGCAAAATGATCAAAACAAAGACAAGGGCAAAAAATGAACAAGGCAACAAGCATAAAGCTCAACTTGTTTATTTTGAGTGTTCTCAGATGTCGGGTTGCCCAAAGGCCCTCCTCGCCACAAGGGACGAGTAATAGACTAATTTGTGACAACCTTACCTTAGTTATTGATTAATTCCAAATAAGTAAATTAATTCAGATTAATATATCAAAAGAGTT